>JAQIWH010002912.1:0-22169 GCA_034695005.1 Cryptops parisi | reverse complement strand
TAATAATAATAATAATACTAATAATAATAATAATAATAATAATAATAATAATAATAATAAAACTTCTTTCTGTTAACAAATATTAACGCTAGAGGGCACAACAATTGCGAAGCAAGAATTCTCTATATTGTTTTAATTATTAAATTAACAAAATTTATTTTAATCGAACATGATTAACACGCGTGGGTGTGGTTAAAAATAATCATTATTAAAAAACATCCAAACTTCGATCCCCCTTATTGTTTATTGAACTCTTCCAAAACACCAAGCAGCACCCCTTTGATTACCACACGCCCTCGTCTGCTACGATTCCGTCTGCTTTCTTGCGTCACGCGTGTCGTCACGGTTAGCTCGCGGGCCTCTTCAACTGCGCTGCTCAAATGCCAAGTAGAGTTGTGATCAAAGAGTTGAGCTCGAGGTCGCGTGTACCTTGGGCTCCCTCCTCCTACCTCGACCTACAACTTGCATTTTGACTTACATTGTTACACAGTCGACAACATGTGCCGTATACGCAACTTCTGCTGCTGTTGTCGTCTGCGAACTGGAGCTATCTTCACAGCTTTGTTCACTTTGGTAAGTTTGTCTTTTCTGGCCTTGATTTTCGCGCAGAAATGTCAAATCTGATCCCACCTTTACGAGCTCTGTTATTTCCTTCTGTATAAATGTCAAATTGCTTTTCAACATCATTTTGCGGGTAATTTATATGCGAAGTGCGTTTTCAGGATGTTTCTCGTCCTACAATCTTTTTTTCATTTTGTAATTCTTTTACTTGGTTATTTTATTTTATTCCCCAGTTGTTTTTTTTTTATATATAAAGTGCATAGTTGTAAAGTGTTTTTCTTCTTCATTTGCTTGGGAAGTGTACTGACACGTGTTGACATTTGAAAGAACACCTACTTCAAAAATTTTTAATGACTTTGTGTGACTTAATTTGGTCGTGTAACTGATAAACCAGCTTTTGACTCATTTCATTTTTTAAACGTTAACTCAGTAGTTGCCCTTCATCCACTTTCTATTTTAAAGAATCAATTAAAGATACGGGTTTTTTCATTTTAAATTGAGCGTTCAAAATTAATCCGGATTTTTTTGCATAACACCGCAACACTAAAACTCGACCAATCCTGCGCAACACTAAATCCGAAATTAGAACACTCATCATCCATATGAAAACTTTTATTTTGTATTTAAAGTAATTTTTTAAGTTATTATAAAATATGATTTTTTTATAACATCCCAATTATGTAAAATACATTCGTAGTAGTTTCATGTACAGGTGAACAAATGCAACTTACTGTACGATGTGTCAATTAACAATTCAATGAAACCAATTTATTTTAATTACATTCCACGGAGAGATAATTATGTTAATTTTAACTTTGAAAAAAATGTAATCAGATAATTAACGTTTCTAGCTATCACTGTTGTGTATACTTCAATGTTCAAATTTCGACCGGATTTTGTTTGATAATTACAACTGAACTGATGAGTTAACTTTTTGAGTTAAAGAAAACCAGTTTTAATTTTGAACATTGCAGTTTTGAATTTGGTATAAAACTAGAAGTAAGTTAAATTTAATATGTATTCTATTTACAAAATTTATAAATAAACAGTATATATATATAATTTCATATCGTATACTGGCAATTTCCACAGCGCAATATAGTCTACTTGAAACTGTTATTCAGGTTTTGTTTACTTGACACAGTTGTTTCAGTTAACAATCAGTTACGTAACTGCGCGTTTTATGGCGGTATTATATCATGATTGAGCATTTATAATTTATTTTAAACTTAATTATGGAATACTTAATTGGTTTTTACTTTTTATTATTTATGAAGTCTCGTATATCTTACTTAAATCCAATGCGTAGTATGCATATTTTGTTTGCTGTTACACTCATTGAACATCATTAAAAACTTGACACATGAGCATCAATATAATTTACAAATAACCAGTGAAACGTACATTTTATTCTACTGTATTTTTATAGTCGAGTTCTGGAAATAATATACATACAAGATATGAAAATAAAATATAATTATATAGTTATAGGGTGCCCGAAAGTTAGTTATACCACATTAATACCAAAGTAACCACATACCAGTTGTATGTAAAGTTAATTTTTGTATAA
Source organism: Cryptops parisi (assembly GCA_034695005.1). Classification (NCBI taxonomy): domain Eukaryota; kingdom Metazoa; phylum Arthropoda; class Chilopoda; order Scolopendromorpha; family Cryptopidae; genus Cryptops; species Cryptops parisi. The sequence goes on along the minus strand of JAQIWH010002912.1, from coordinate 20,038 downwards.
CTATTAAAGTGCACAGTTAGTAGTGCGCATATAATATTTGTGTGATGCCTACTAGTTATTAGAACTGCTTTTTGATAAAACATCACCAAAATGTAAGTAAATATTTGCGGTAAAAAATATTAGTTACAAGTAAAAACAATTGCAGATGCCGGATAATTTAATTTTTTTCCAATAGTTAAGAATGTTATTGACATATTTATTGTATAATTTAAAGATGCAACAGAAAATAAATTGTGAATTGTACTGATTACTATTATGAACTATTTTCATTTACTGAATATGGTTATAAAAACAGTTACTATTGTCAGTCCTACTAAAACTAGGTATATTTTTTATTTAAATTTTTATTTAATACAAAAACAAACTTCATTAACTATGATCACAGAAATTGAAGATAATGCCGGCTGGTCCAATATTTTTTTTTATAATTACGGCTTTTATTGACATTTTTTAGCTAAGAACATAGAATCAATCAACATATTCTGTACAATGTAGTATACATACTTACAATGAAAAATAAATTGTAAATAATACTCAATATCAGCATTTACTTTACATATTAATAACTGTACATATTTGAAGGGCCTGGTGTAAAAGGGTGTTATGTAACATTTTTGTCAAAAATGACCTAGAAGCATTTTCGAATGTGCTAGGTGCAATTCTACCTTCCTAACGCATAATTTTGAGCAACACAATAATATGTGCAAAGATATTAGTGCAAAAAGTTGGGAATAGTCTAATCGCAAGTTCAATTCTTTAAACGCGTTTTCTTCGAAATTGTAAAAATGTTGCTTCATGCCCTTTTACACGAGGCTCTTCATTTATTACTGTAGCCTACATATAGAATTAGTAATTGTATTTTTCTTAAGACCTACTTTACGAGAAGAAACATCTAAAAAGATGTGTGTAGCCCAATTATGGTTTCACGTAGTTGGCTTTAAATGTAACCCAGTGTTCCGCGTCTGACCAATCCCACTATTTTTAAACGCATTTTATTTTCTTCCTCCTCCTACCCCATGCCAATATTTTGTTCCAATCTTATGTGTGTACACACACATACACTTTTGTAATTCAACTGTGAACTAATAAAAAATGGCTTTGACGTCACGTGCAACAGCTTGCAATGCTTTTTTTTTTACAATTTCGGAACAGCTTGGTTTCATCCGTGTCAATAAGCGATGAAGTTACGTAAACAAATGTTACGCCGTTTTTGACCGCACCCAGTGCCATGTACGGTTTGAAGTTTGGGATTGCAGCCAGAGATCTTCTGCACATGTAGTAGTGTTAGTTGATTTCATTTATTTTTTTTTTGCAACCGATACTTTTTCTCGGCGCAAGTCCAAATCTTAAGATGAATTTAGTTCAGTCCTACTTTTCCATCCTGTAGTGAAAGTTTATATCTCGATAGCAGTCTGCGTCCATTTCTTTTTGGACACTGAACAGATGATCGCAAAAATCTTTTTCTTTTCTTTTCTTTTCAATAGGTTTGTGTTGTTATTATTAATATTATATACATATATATTTTTTTTTGAACTCAAGAATCTATTTATCGAATCACGTTGAAAGATATTGCAAAGGAACCCTCCAGTTGTTTATTTAGTTTGCTTTGTGAGATATGTTAACTTGTGGTATATGTTGTTGACATTTGGTTGATTTTGTTTACGATTTTGTTCTTTTATGAGTTTTGAAACAAGTATTGAGTTGTATATCGTTCAAAACGTTGTGGTTTCATAGAAAGCAAAGGATGATGTCAACTTGTGAAAACTAGTTTTACCACTCGTTGACAAGTGATTTACGTGTTAACTACTAGTAGTAGTCATGGATATTTTTGCATGTTTTAAAGGAGTTTCTTAAAGCTAATTCGAATGCGACTTTTTCGACTTGTTTGGTCAAGTTTGGCTTTTTGCAAGATATTTCAGAAACCATTAGTCACTGATTTAAACAGACTCGATTCTGTTTTAAACATGCTTTATTTTTATTCCCTGGAAGCTGATCTAACCTAAGAATCCCTTTATTCATAATTCAAGGACGAAGGAAACCATGTTATTGACTGCAAATGTTTGAGCATTGTTAACCACATGGTTGGATATTGTTAAGCAAATGCCCGAGTATTATTAAGCAGTGATCAGCATTACTAAAAATATTAGAACATCGTTAAGCAAATGCTTTTGCGTTGTTAACTAGTTATAGAAACATGGGAACTGTGAAACTGAGATGAGCACATTTGCTGAACAACTAAGTATATTGAAGGGTTTCGGGCAATATAATGATAAGCCATATTTTTTAAATTGTTCAAGAAAGCAGTTTTTCTGGTGAGAAATTCCATAGAGTACCGTACTGAGCAAAACAAGGTGAAACTTTGTTATGCTGCTATTTTCTGGAAAATCAAGGAAGGTATAAAGTAACAAGCTAGAAACAGTAGCTTAGTGAGGGACAGTTTGATGTAAAAAATGTCATTTTTGGAAAACGTGTGGCAAGACCCCTTTATGTGTATTCTACTTGTTTGATTCATTTCATGTATGACATGGAGTTGAAACCGATTAGCCTTTCAACAAATTGAACCATTTTACTTGCTCAACGTGAATTTTTATGAAATTGATATGATTAAATATTATATTAATAGTGAAACCTGTTTTTCTATGGGGTTTATATTAAATGGTCATTTTTTCGCAGAAGTTTTTAAAATTTGATTTTAGAGGTTGGCAATGTCTTCAATGGTGAAAGTAAAGTATTACATGAAAACAAATTACAGCCAATCACCAGAAGCATCAGAGAACTTGTCCTACATAAAATGCTTCTGTCCCAACAAGCTTCATAAACATTGACCTAGAAACGAAGGAGAAACTGGTCTGCAAACACTCTTTTAAACGACATAGGTAAACATTTAGAAATTGAAATAGGCCTTGGTAGTAACACTGACTGGTATTAGACTGACATCAATAATTTATGCTTTTGTAAATTATATTTGGATAATATTTAGAAAAACAAAAACTTCATGTCAAAATATTTCATAATTTAAAAATTCAGTTTATTGTATAAATTGGTTGATTATTTTTTAAAATATATAATTCATTCAATGTCATAATCAGATATTTCCCACTAGCACTATTTTGTTTTATAGTAAATACATTTTTTTTTGGTCATTGGTACAAATATTATTGTGTATACTGGTATATATAACAACAACGGTTTGATGCATTCCATCATAAGGTCGCTCGTTCTTTTAATGTCAAGCGCAGTTTTAGATACAAGTTTATTACCTAATCTGACTAATATGGTTGATTCACCGTAAACTCTGAAGCAACAAACTCATTGGTCAAGGAATTATAAAAGAGAAAAAAAAATATGACCAAAGCGTAAACGATTCGATTCAAGAACTTGCCTTGGCGCAATGCCCAAACTTTCCAGATAAGAACCTCGTGCCAAGAGTTTTGTGCGAAAACAGCAATCTTTTTCAAGAGTGAAAGACGCTTTTCTTTCAGTTTCGATGATAAGCGTCTTCTTGGTGCAGTAGCAGTGAAGCCCTCTGTGTGAAAATTGATGGCATCAACGAGCTGTTTACCTTATCTAATTTGCGGCTATTCAAACCCCGCCATGATGGTTCTTGAGAAAAGTTTGGTTGATTGTTTCAGACATACGCCGCCGGACTGATCGTAGGAGGCGCTTTGCTACTTGATCACAGAAGTAGATGGTACTACTCCAGCTCGAGATCTTGTATGTTTACGTTAAACACATTTAAAAAATTTTAAATCGATTATTCAGTTTGATGTTTATATTATAAGTGTTTTTTGTTTGTTTCCAGATGAAGTTACGTCGATTTGGTGTCAGTTGGCATCCGGTATTCTGTCCCTCATAGCCTTCATATGTCTGGTCGTAGCTATCTGGAAGGTACCGTAATATGCTTTTTGAACAACGTAGCCATTCAATGAGATTAAATGTACAGTTTCAGTGGGCCATGTGCCAGGTCATGTTGACATTTCATCGGCCTTTTTTTTTTTTAAATTTTTATTATTTTGTTTGGCTAACATTTCATCACTTGATTCTAAATGTAACGGGAAATGCAACAGGAAACTTGTTAACCTTTTTCCATATGACTAAATTTGAATACGTAATAGTTAAAGGCGTTGTTATGAATGACTTTATTATCAATCAATTTTTATATTAGTCATTTTATATATTTTTAATAATAGTCTGTGACGTTGTTATGAATGACTTTATTATCAATCAATTTTTTGTTGTATTTTATTTATATGATGTAATAATATTGTATTATTTTGTATTTTTAGCATCGGCCAGGATGTGCTGTAGTATGGCTCATAGTGGCTATGTTGGACATCGTTTTACAAATTGTCATTGTCATCGTGTCCGTTTTTGCTGAGGTACTTTATTAAACATTTTCGTTACACTCTGTAACCGTATACACTAAAAACACGATTATTCAAAATTTTCATAAATTAAAAATTTACACAAATCGAAACTTGCAGATGGAATAACTCAAAACTCGCATAAATTGAATTACTCAAAGATCGCGTAAATCTAAGATCGCATAAAGCGGAACTGTATCTGAAGCGTATTCTTGAAAAGCATTTTTAATGTGCTTGTTTATTTATAGCAATGGTACAACCTCGGAGTTCTCTTATTCACCCTTTGGTTTGTAAGTACTGTTTCATATGCATTTAATGACACTATTGTTGTTAATAATGCGTTATAACTCAGTGTTCTTAAACATTATTTTAACAGATCTACTTATGGACAGTCGTGTACTCGTACTACAAACTGCTAACTGAACGTTACTATCCAGCGACATCATCATCAAAAGGTGATTGGACAAATGGTGAGTATTTCTCAAATGTTAAATTTGTTTACAACGTTTCCTACCTAACGACATACTGTAGTACAGTCGAGTACTGTAATTAAACAGTATCATCACAATTTTTTTTTCGTTTCATAATAGGTCGTGTGTAAAAATTTAACGTCATCTTGGGGGATGAAAATCTGCCAGGGAAAATAATCCTTTTATGTGGGAAGCGATTTCGAATTTATCGTCAAGGTATTCACAGATCATGTACAATGAGCGAAGGTTAAACTAATATTTCTTGTACTGTTGCTCTTATAATATCTATATTTATAATACGTCGAGGCATGTCGGGTGTTTTTGTTCATACCATATTTATATATCGTAACTTGTGTCCGTAAAGCAGAATATCAAAAAATAAATGTGCGCCATGTTTTCACCACAGTTTTAATGTTGGAGCCAGTAATTTTTTAAATGGCGTTAAATTGGTATTCTTTTTACGCAGTTTATATTTTTTAGATTATTATTATTATTTTTTAATCATCTGGTTAATCCTGTGGTAGAAAAGAAGAGGGGGTTATTATTTATGTGGATACTCATTGCAACTGTAAATGCATAAAAAGCTATCGCTTCATTTCTAACTACGAGCATGTATAAGTTCATCTATGATTTTATACATAAGTTTATGAACCTTTTTATTATTCAGCTCTAGCTTCGTTCATGATTTAGAACGTGTATTTTCATTTTTTAAGGTATATCGAGCCGTGTATATATATATATTTTTTTTGTTATTTCATGTACACTTTGTGTGATACACTACCAGATTATAAAAGTAGATGGTTGATTTTCAGTTGTCGTGTTTGAAAGTGTCAATTTTGTTTTCGATATTACACATTCAACAGTATACAAACACTATCGTTACAGTGCAAGACAAGGTAATGATTTTAAAGCTTACAAAATATAGAGAAAATTGTTAATTATTTTTTTAAAAAAAAATTAGTGAATTTAATTTTTCATGCCCATTGATGTTGACGAGTTTGAAAAGTTGAGTGTATGTATGGTTGTGAGTGAAGAGTTGGTGATTGTGCTAATTTATGGATGTCTTACATTTGGATCGTGTTTAAACCATAGTAAACTAACTCACTTTTACTTAGAACCAAGATTTATTATAAACAGATCTTGATTTATAATAGATCTTGATTTATAGTTTATAATAGATCTTGTTAGAACTCACTCACTTGAATTTTAACGAGGGCCGTACGATTGTGTCACTCGGTTCTCAGTTTTATTAATTCAGAAAAATATTGGAATGATTATGATTAGGTGAGGATGATGGAAATGGAATAGTGTTTTTTTGATGCAGGAAGAAACGGAAGAACCATGGGAAAACCTGCCCCCGTGGTGTCGGTGTATGCCACATTTGACACAGAATGTGGCCCTCGTGCAGCAATTGTTCGCTGTAGTTCTTCAATTTTATGAAAATTGGTAGTAATGCGATTTTCAATTCATGCAAGATTTTTTGCGAAACTTAATTCTAGCATAAATCGAAGACTTTCTCAATCTTTAAAATTACACATAAGCCTACTTGTTGGTAAGTTTAATTTAATGGATACTTTTTTTTTTTAAATATTAACTTAATTTTTTTATATTACATTAATTTTTATTATATTACATTTATTTATATTATATTAAATATATTAAAAGTTATTTAAAATTGCATTCCTCAATTGTCAACAAATTTATGTGATTCATTGAATATATTTTGTTTAAACCTTTTTTTGTGTGTGTGCCATGCTAATGATGGAGATCGTGAACATATGAAGACTGCGAGTGAAGGATAAACATCACTATGCCACGCAACTTTGGTTACACGAATACAACTGTTTCGTGTTTATTCCAGAAAGAAAAAAAAATAGGTGCATCAAGGGAGGTAAAAAAACTTCAGTGTAACATTTTTTTCTCCACCTTGATTTACTGCTAATCTTATCGTAAAGTCAATATTACTCATCGCCATCCGACTGCCATTTGTTGTGACGAATGACTATAAATGGCATTCAAGAGTAAGAATTTAGCACAAAAAACAAAACGCAACACATTAGTAGAACGTTTCGTATTTTTGTCCAAAATCTGTCTCGCACAACAAAACAATTATTTTTTTTCTCACTTTGTTATTGAAACAACAGGTTGAATTCTAATCTTATCACCTCTTCTTGTTTATCTCAAGTTGAATTGTTTGTATAACCAATTTCGATCTCCCTGTCCATGAAGCCAAATGGACTTGACCAATCGTCCAATACATAAAATCCTCTAGAATTAAATGATTTAACCAAAACAAAAGAAGCGGTGAGAGTAAACAAGCATTTTGATTGCTATCCGATCAGCACCCTTGCCGATAAGCCGTAGTTTTACCGACTTATAATTCAAATACATTGGACAAGAAGCACCAATAGGAGTGATTGCGTACTTTGAACCTCACCTAGGTTTTTAGTTGACTTGCTTAGATAGCTGGCGATTGTGTGAACAAGTGGGAGTACTACGTTCACCGAGAAATTGAACCAAGTTTAAGAAACAAGAAACCGGGATGTGTATCCGTGTGGGTTCTTGTTGTGGCGCTTCTTTGCGCACGGGATCTTTTATTGTTGGAATTTTAACTGTGGTAAGTCGAAAAATTTGTTAGTTTGTGGGATTTTTGGGCATTGAAATCACTCGTGCGTGGTAAGCGAACCGTACATTGCCATGTTGCGCGATATTGTTCCAAGTTGAAGTTTGTTCGCATGTTGGTCAAAGATGGATTAGTCTTTTTGGACAGAATTTTTCAGAAGTCGTTTTGTGAAAAGAGTTTCAGTTGGAATTCAAGTCAAAGAGAGTTTTGTTTTCGTTAATTTGGTTGTGGTAAAATTGAATGGAGTCATTGGCTTTTCTGCCATTTTGCCAAAGACCTAGCTTTGGCTTGAACAGTAAGACATTGCCATTTGCTGAAGATCTTCAGCGTTTTGCTTTATGGCAGAATAAAATGGTTATCACCGTACTTAGTATATTCGTGCTGTATTTATAAAGTTTATGACTTTATTTTATATTATACCACAGTTTTGTATAATAGTTGACCTACTGTGTGATATACATTTAATGAATAAACTAAATTTTTGAAACAATTCATAATCGGTTATATACATTGACTACATAAATTACTAGATTGTTAAAAATTATTTGGAATGTGTTTTTAGCCGTTTTTTATATGTTGGGTAGATTTATTTTAGTTTGTTCTTTTCGCAAGCTGTTTAATCAAGCCACACCCAATCAATATTATAAGAGTGGCGTCATCTTTTTTTTCACTTTGCTACAACACAACTTATGTCCGTTTTCGTTCAGTGTTGATAAGATATCGGTATTGCAGTAGTGCATTTTATCAGTTGGAATGCTTTGAAATATTTTCTTGAAATGAAATTATGTTTACGAGAATTACACCAAGGCCATAATTTTGCATCAATTTCATATACCGTCGGTGGTGCATGCCTTCCTCTTCACTAAAGTTTTTTTGAAATTCGCTCGATGTATTTTGGCTATAATTGTGGTAATGATTAAAACCTGCATCAAATCTCAAAACTAACCATGCTACACTTACGTTTGTGTAGATTGGTAAAATTTTTTAAACATGTTTTGCACATACAACTTGAATGTGAACTGCATCATCTTCTGGTGTAAAATGAAAACAACTACGGTACCTCATAATACGCGTGTAAAAGATTTCAAGGGACTAGAATTCATTCTTTAGTTTGAGTCCAAACTTTAACCAGCAAAGAGCCCAATTGATGGTAACCAATAAACCAAAGAATCTTTTAAAAGGTGTTGTAATTGTTTACTTAACATGTTGGAGAATGTTCAAAACGTGAACTGTAGAACTGTACTTTTGCGTTTATTATATTACATTATGCCACGTGTATCAAGTACAATACCGTACACCAAGGCTGCAAAAATATATATAGGTAAATTTTCACATGCGATATATAAAAAGATAAGCCTACTGATTTTATGGTAAAAAAATCGTGGACCAACTTTTAAATGATATTAAATACCGATATCACTTTAGTATATGTCAAGAAATTTTTATAATCTGTCATAAAAATTCACTTAATTTCTAACTACTATCCAAACTTTGCGAGTAGGTCTACGCAAAGATACCGTAAACAAGAAGCTAACCAAAAGGTTGGTGTTAAAACAAATTAGGCCTAACTTATAGGCTAGCTATACCAAGATGTAGTTATTAAGCCTATTTTGATTTGAAACATGTTTTCCACATGCAACTTGACTTTGTGAGATGTCCTTAATTCTGTTGTAGAATGAAATCAACTAATCAAGAAATTTCCATAATCTGTTATGTAAAATTACTTAATTCTCTATCATTCAAACTTTGCAAGTATGCAAAGATATAAGAAGCTAACCAAAAGTTTTCACTGTTTAAAATCAGTAAACCTGTATAGTTAATGTCGATTTGACACCTTATTTGTGACGATATAACTATATTGATTTTCTGTATATACCAAGAATCGAGTTTATTGATAGGCCTACTATTGACGATGTACTTTGTGTTAACTCGAAATATTTTGTTCATGGTCATAATAAGATTACGCCTGCTTATAGATTGCTTTCAAGATTAAATTCAGATGATTTATTTATATTCTTTGTTATGTTATTTTTCTTAACTATTTATTGTTATTTTTTAGATTCAAACAATCGCATTGATTGTGATGGGTGGTTATTACTTATACGAAGGAATGAAAATCGGTGACCACAGTCAGACATCCAGCGGGAGACTTCCGTACCGTTTTGGTAAACTTGAGCATATGTTTTTCCTTTATACCAGGGGTCGACAAGTAATTTTAAATAGGGTCCGGATACTATTGAAAATGGTTATCGAGGTCCAGAAAAAAACAACTCATAACACTTACTAGTTTTACATTTTTATTTTGACTCATTTAAGAAATTATATAAAACGTCTTATCGTTATATCACGTCCTACGTCCCTACAGAATCAGGGAGAATTGTTGCTTATAGTATAGAAACTATAGATATTTGGCGGTCCAAGTTTCGCCCTTCCGCCTGTTGCCGACCCCTGATGTAAATTCATGTCATTCAAAACTCTGCAAGATGCTGGGTGACGAGAAATGGTAGTTATCATTTAACCCCGTGATCTTAATTAAAGTTATGACATGGAATCGTTCTTTAATGGGTGATGTTGACCAAGTTGCCTGCATCATTCACGGCAGTTTAGTGATCATCTCAAAACAATTTGAGTTCTTACTATCAGTGAATTGTATCTATCAGCATATCTGAAATGATGCAGGAAAAGCTTGCAATGCTTTCTTTCTTCCCAAAACTTTAGGCTGGCATGCCCAAAAAGAAGAGACATTTCTAAAAGTCTAGTTTCCATGATGGACATCATCTCTTAAGTTCAATTAAAATATGTAAAAAAAAAATGAAGGCATGTATGAAAATCAAGGCTGCCTTGACAAGAACTGCATGAGTCATTAGAGTACAGATTCAGGAAGGTAGTTGGTCACTGTTTTCTTACCTGAAGGAGAACCTGAAGGAGAACCCTGTGGAGCTTTTGCAGGTGTTCAATGTAGCTACCTCAATAGGCATTGGGTGTACAATCTTACCAAACGGCATCCAAATAACTTAGATGGTCTATAATTGTCCAAGAATGTTATTGATAAACAAAAATAATCTTGTTTGTCTGTGTAAGGAGAAACAGTGTTGCAATTTTAATGAAATCTTGTTTTTAAAGCAACCATTAAGCTTGGTGATAAACACTGTAAAAATATAGTAGTGTAGTGTATGTACAGTAGTTAGTAATACAACTTTGCATTTGCAGGCACCATTTATTGGAACCATCATTACAGTTTTGCTTCACAGTACAGGGATGAAAGTATGAAACATGCCAAAAAAGTGAATATAATAAATAAAGGGTACTGTTTCACAGTCACACGGTTTTATACATGTTAAATTAATGCTAGAATTTCTACAAGTGTAAATGACATTGTCTATTTATTGGGTAGCTCGGTAGGCTTCTTGCGCAACGTCGCTTGAAACTGTTTGAAGAATCGGTGAGTGAAGGTTCACCTTGGCTGGAAACATTTTCCCAGCTAATTCCACTTCATAATGGCCTTCCAAGATGTATTTGTTGCTGACCATCTGCGGAACTCTTTTTTCGTCCAAGCACTGAATGTAACCCAAGCAGACCTGTCAAGACACCAAACAAGAAATTAGTACTGCAGAAATCAATTATACAATGGTAAGTCAATCCACTTTGCCACGCTTATTTTCAATGATGAGTGTGATTATTACTACAGTAAGTGCTTAAACTTTCGCAAATCATGTTTACAAAATTGATGAACATTAGGATGAGGTAGGCTTACAGGTTTTCCATGTGTGAAACCATAGCATGTTGTTGTCGTAATGCCAGTTAGTTTTCCATTCCTGTAAACAGGTTCTTTACCCCATGGCCATACGTCGTGGTCAATATCATGGTCTTCAATGAGCAGTTGTACATACTTTCGCTTCACTCCAGCTTTTCTTTGTTCCAATAAGGCTTGTTTGCCAATGAAGTCACTTTTACTCTAGAATTATCATTAAAAAAAGCATATTAGAAAATCGATTAATTTGGAAAAGCAGAAGAAATATAAGCCATTGAAAAATTGGACTTGCATCAAATTTCACACGAAATCCCCTGCCACATTCGAGAGGAGTCGTTGTCGTGTCCAAATCTTGACCCCAGAATGCATAAAATCGTTCGATGCGCAATGTTCGCATTGCATAATAACCAACATGCCTAATGTTGTATTTCTTTCCTGCTGCAATCAGCCCATCGTAGATGTGAAGAGCATGCTGGAAATAGAGTGAAATTCTTGGTTTACAATTGTTTCATGTCATGCAAGCTTAACCACCACAACCGTGCGTGCTATCAAATTGTACCTCAGTTGGAACATATAAAACCCATCCAACTTCTCCAGTATGTGTAAGATTCATGACACGTATCCCACTTGCCAAACACACGTTGAGATCCTTAAATGCAATTGAGAAATCGACGATGAGTTGAAGTTTTGTATGAGAGAAGATACCTTTTGCTGCTTCTCTCATTCTATCATCACCTTGAATGTGAAAAAGGGAAAATTGGCTGCGCTCATATCGGAGTCGGTAACATCTGCGAGGAGATGACGAGACAAAGGTCCCATGACGCAGATCGCCGAATAAAGGGAAGTGACGTCTGTCACCGCCACTGACTTGTTAGGTTGAAGATTGCGCTGGATCCAGCTGGTGCACCTTCTTTGCTGAATGGTGGGAGCTATCATCATAAAACTGAAACAAAAGATTATATTTCTTCATTACTGTAGTGAACCCTAAACCATTGTGTTTCAAGCTAGAGACTTGAATAAAACACTTCCTACTGGTTTGTCGCTATGCGAGCCAGACTGCAATCATTTTCATATCCACCTTTGTGATTTTGCATTCCTGTGTGGATGATGGAGCCAATAGGAATATCCACATCATTGGAGCACAAGTATTGCAGCAAGTCTACCACTTCGGTGCCTTTGGACTTGTCACGTGAAACAAATAGGTTTCAACATACTCTAACTAAGGTGGAAACACTTAAGTAATTCGTTTTGACATAAGTGGTGGTACCTTCAAATCTAATTTTGTGAACGACGAATAGTCGAGCAATCCTACTCCTTCACGACAAGCTAGATATTCCTGTTTCATGTTTTCGAACCATGGTGGTTTTCCAAAGGTGTTGGTGTATGCCACCCTTGGTTTATTCCATTCCATTTTATTTTCTAGATTGGAGTTAACATTTTCATTTAGTTATTACATGTCGTCGAGTCATGAAGTGATATTCATTCACCTTCCGTCTCTGTATCGAACCAAGCAGGCCTCTCGTAGCCCATGGTCTGACCAAATACAGCACCTGCTGCACGGAGCCGGGGATACATTGGCGACATGCGCAGGTTCCGGCCCGTTTGAAACTCAATGTGTGGATAATTCAGTTTGTAGTGAAAGCCTGAAGAATGCAAAGAATGTAAGTCGCAAAGAAAAGCGGATATTTACCTTAGCATTACAACAAACCAACCGCTTGGTACCTGGAATTTCACGCATTCTATCCTTAAGAAAACGCTTATTGTTGTGAAGTCCTAGGAATCGTTTGATGTCTAACTGGCACAAATCCATAGATGGTTCTCCATGAATAATCCATTCCGCAATCACTTTACCCACACCACCTGCTGCCACAATACCAATGGTTTTCATGCCCGTCGCAACAAAATAGTTCTGAACCTGGAGAATTAAAATTGTTGAGCATTTTGGTTTCAACGTGTTTGTCTCTCAAAACTACAACTAGACACATGGAAATATCATTCAGCCTTTTGGGTTACTGTATTTTGATAAACCTTACTTTGAGAATGAAATCAACGGATAATTTGGTATTGAACGAACCTCTGGAGATTCTCCTAGAATCCACTTGCAATCTGGTGCAAAACATTCCGGCCCATTAGCTAGACGTTCCAGTACCGCTTCGCCCAAATTTGGAACTCTGTGTAAGATTTGTTCCAGCAACACATCTGAAATATTAGTTTAAACTACAGAACCCACCTATGTAGAGGTACAAAGGCCATTTCTTGGGAGACAACTTACTATAACTACACCTACAAACATATTACTATTTCTAACTAAAAGTTCCACACTTAGACGATGGTGTTTTAGTTGAGCATTGGTTCATGCTTACGAAAGTGATCCCAATCCTCTTGCAATTCTTCCTTTTCTAGAGAACCAGGAACACCTTCGTGGTAGATAGGTTTGGCAACAGGTTCGAATCCACCTGCTAATATTTTCCCATCATTTTCTCTGAGGTAAATTTGGCCATCACAGTCCCTGATGACTGAGGAGAAAAGAACGCTCAGTCAATCTCTACTACGTACATAAAGTCATTCTGTCTGACAACAACGTTCGTTAGTTAGTTAGTTAGTTAGTTAGTTAGTTAGTTAGTTGTTCTCACCTGGCATCATTGGATCAAGATTGTCAATTTTTTTCGTATGAAGGTAATAATGTTCACAAGGGTGAAGAGGAATTTTAACACGTGGTGTGCTTTTGCGGCCAATGTTCCGAGCCCACTGGTTATTAATATTAATAGCAGCCGATTAATAAACAGTGACTGCCAATGATGTCACAACTGAGACGATGGGTGGGAATACTTACGAATCCAGCACAGTTAACAAAGTACTCGCACGAAATAACACCATGGCTAGTTTCAACGCCAGTGACTCTGCTGCTACTAGTGAGCACATGGTTTATAGCACAGCCTTCGACCACCGTAACACCTGCAGTACAAGTTATTTATAATGTGAAATTGATTAGGAATTATTGAGTACTACAGTAACAGTACTTGAAGGATAAGTTACATCACCTAATTTTTTGGCTTCGTTGGCTATAACTTGGCATATTTTATGTGGATCTCCTACTCCGTCCTCCGGTATCCATAAACCACCCTATAATAGTAGTACTTAATGTATTCCATCACCTTCAACATGCCAACAAGAAACGTCTGAAATTGTGTACAAACTTTCAGATCGTCCACATTAAGAATGGGACATTTTTTTGAAATATCTTGAGGTGTCAACAAATCGCATTCAATGTTGAGGAATCTAAAATCATCCAGCTCATGTAATTGCTGCTAGGTATCACCCTACACTTAATGTACAAAACGTTACCCCGCAATCGCCTTTGCTCTTTTGAGAGCAATGATTCGATCTTGAGTTCTGGCAACCATGATGCTACCGCACTGCTTCCATCCTAAAAGCAAAACTTGACAATGGTGAAATCAACATGTGACATGCTGACAAAATGTTGGTCATGAAATCAGCCTACCTGTCTTTAAATTATTCGCCTCAAGTTCCTTATACAACTTGAGAGAATACTGACAAAGTTTGCTTTCGGTCAAATTTTGTTTCAGCATGCCAAGCAGTCCAGCAGCGTGCCATGTCGAACCTCCACCGAGTCTGTAAGTTGGACATGATTTCAAATTTAACGTTAAGGTTGGATGAATTATTGACAAATGACAACAAATGACACGATTATTGCCAACCTGCCCTGTTCGAGTAGGACAACTTGTTTCCATCCCAACTTGGCTAAATGATAGGCCACCGAGCTGCCCACAGCTCCTCCACCGCAGACCACCACTTTAGCTTGAGAAGGCACTTTGGGGGTCGGCAGCCCAACCACATTTTGGGATAAGTTTTTGTATACTATTCTATTACTACATGAATACGAAGTCGTTATCCAATGTAGTGAGCTTACTGAGCAGCCAGTGCAAGAATGCCAAACGCGCTTTAACATGATTAGGAATAATACCACACCATGTTAGCTAGTCAGTCTTCTTCTTCACCCCTCACAAGAAGACAATGACGGTAGATTAGGTAGTGACAAATTGACGAAGTGAAAAATTATATAATAACGAACTTCACTTGGAGGTGACGACTTACGCTTGTGTATGTGTTCCCTTTGCTAAGATGACATCAGCTTTGTTTTGTGTTGAGTGAATAGCAGCGTGTCGATTAATTATAACTTTATTATTAATATTATGTCAGTTAATAGGATGGTTCCCATATTATAAACTTATCAACAACACTACTGTGGTAACGAAGAATAACGAGAATAACGAAGGATTTGCCGAACGAAAGTAAACATTCACAAAACGAAACTAAGTTCCCTTTAAATTTTAACCATTAAAAATCTCGCTGTTTCTAACCTCTAACGCTTAATATTTTAATATCACTGCCGCCATCTAGTGACAGATACAAACAACTATTATTAAATTTTAACTTAAAAATCTCGCTGTTTCTAGCCTTTAAAGCTTCATAAACTAATACTACTGTCGCCATCTAGTGACAGATGCAAACAACTATTATTAAATTTTAACTATTAAAAATCTCGCTGTTTCTAGCTTCTAACGCTTCATATTTTAATACCACTGGCGCCATCTAGTGACAGATGCAAACAACTATTATTAAATTTTAACCATTAAACATCTCGCTGTTTCTAGCCTCTAATGCTTCATATTTTAATACCACTGGCGGCATCTAGTGACAGATGCAAACAACTATTATTAAATTTTAACCATTAAAAATCTCGCTGTTTCTAGCCTCTAACGCTTCATATTTTAATACCACTGGCGCCATCTAGTGACAGAGGCAAACATCTATTATTAAATTTTAACCATTAAAAATCTCGCTGCTTGTAGCCTCTAACGCTTCATATTTTAATACCACTGGCGCCATCTAGTGACAGATGCAAACATCTATTATTAAATTTTAACCATTAAAAATCTCGCTGTTTCTAGCCTCTAATGCTTCATAATTTAATACTACTAACGCCATCTAGTGACAGATGCAAACATCTATTATTAAATTTTAACCATTAAAAATCTCGCTGTTTCTAGCCTCTAACGCTTCATATTTTAATATTACTGGCGCCATCTAGTGACAGAGGCAAACATCTATTATTAAATTTTAACTATTAAAAATCTCGCTGTTTGTAGCCTCTAACGCTTTATATTTTAATACCACTAGCGCCATCTAGTGACAGAGGCAAACATCTATTATTAAATTTTAACCATTAAAAATCTCGCTGTTTCTAGCCTTTAATGCTTCATATTTTAATACCACTGGCGCCATCTAGTGGCAGGTTTAGTAAACTATTAATGAATTTAAACTATTGGAGATCTCGCTGTCTCTAATCTTAAAGTCACTAGCAATAGCGAGATCTGAAAGGTTAAAAATTAGCGAGTTATCCAAATCTGTCACTGGATGGCGCTAGTAGTATTAAAATGCAACAATCTTTAACCAACTTTAACCTAATCGAGATGAATCTCCATCTCGTCCATAGATAGCGCCACAAGGACTGATTTCGTGTAAACTTGATCCATTGCGTAAGGTTTGAAGCAGGTTTGAAGCCTGGTACACATAACCTTTTGTCTTCAGTTCTGCATGATCATGCCAGATGGCACACACAAAACAGTATGTGTGCACGGCAAGTTTGACAAATTGCATGAACTATATAAGTAGCGTGCACGCGTTTTTACATAAGTTCGGTCCTATCTGTCAGATTAATCCCCTCATGCCAGACCGACGACAAAACGTTCATGTAGACCTCACCCAAATTAACATTTTTTTTTTTAGAAATAAATTATATCAAACTATATTTTTAGAAAATGTTACAAACCCTAGAACCCAATTTGTAAAACCTAAACCTCAGAAGCCAAATTTGATAGTTTTCCGGCAATATATAAAACCCAGGCCTAGCCTTTCGTTTGGCAAAGCATGAAATAACATCTTGTATACAACTGTTTAGATTACTTTAGATTAGTTAACATTTTCTTTAAGAAAAACATTTAAACATGAATATTTTTTAACATAACTATTCCAACTAAACTATTTTTTAACATAACTATTTCAGTGCTAATTTCATACATTGCCTTAACAAGGTTTTGCACTGTATACAAAACTTGAATTATATACATTGCCAGTGCCATAATTTATATTTTGTATCGGGTAACTTTCACCACACTATACTAAAAAGTATGGTATGTCATGACATAGTTTATCATGTCATGCAAGTTATACAGGCATTCCTCGGTTAACGACCTACCTTTTTGATGACCACTTACGCTCAGCCAGAGTTTAAATCCACAATTTTTCTAGAGGATGATGATGTTCAAAATATACATCCGTATTAATATATATTATTAAAACCTTACAGTATTTAAGTACAAAAATTAAAAAACATTTAAATTAACGTTAAATCATAACACTAAAAAATAGTTAAATACTTGAAATTTTATCTCGAAACAGTTAAATTCATCGATTTTTCATATTTTTATCAATTTATAAATTGTTAAAATTACTTTTATATCAATATTATTCATATAATTTTTACAAATAAAAAAACAGATTAAAGTAAAATAAACAAATATTTTATTCAAGTCAATAACAAATTACATAAATATCAAAAAATACTTTTAAAGCAAATTTTAAAATTTAATTATAAGTGAATTAAGTTTTATATACAACACGCAAATTCGTAATTACAAATTATTAAAATGAGGTTTTCAAAGGGTAACATACACCATTTAAATATAAAATTTATTTAACAAAAAAAAGTAAAAATAAAACCTTTTAAAAATATTTTTGTCCTGAAAATATTCAATCTCAGAAAAAAATTCAACTTTCTTCAAATAATTTACAAGTTTGTAATTTTTAAATTTACACACTTTAATCAAGGTAAATTGTATACAAACAGTACATTTTTTATTCAGGTGGATGAAAAATTACAAGAAAATAATTGTAACTACAATTCCATTTAAAAATCATAAATTCCACTTCATGAAAATTTATTACAAAACAAGATAACATTTTAAAAAATTCATAATGTAATTACATGCAATATAAAAGAATAAGTTATTAAACAAACAAATTAGAAATTTAATTACAATTTATGAATATGGGAAATTGGAATACAAATCTTGATAAAATTTCAAAATTATACAAGTCATATTATATAACAAATATACCATAATATATAACAAATGTAGTTATAAATAAAAAATGTATAACAAAGCGAATTAAAAATCACAAATTACAGTTTTTTTAAGTTATACAATGAAAATATCAAATGTACAAAAATTTAATGTTGACATCTTTGGTACCTGCAAAAAACAAAAAAAAAACATTAAAATTTTAAGATTTAACATTGGGTTGGTTGATCATTTCCCAGTTTGTAATTTTTGGATCAACATGGGTGACGTTTAGACTGAAGTAAAAAGATAGGAAAATGATCAAGCAACCCAAAAATGTCCATTTCAAAATACCAACCTGATTTTACACATTTGTATAATCATTTTAATTTAAAAATTAAAATGATTATACGTATTGCATTAAAATAAAGTTAAACTATTGAAATACTACAATTAAAAAACTATCTTCCGTGAGGTTTTCCCGAACGTAGTCTTGTAGCTGCAAAAGAAAACTAGATTAGAATTTAACAATATCAACGTTTCACCTTACAAACTATCTTAAGCCTAAGAAACCTGAAAAACAAAAACTATTAGGTGCCTGTGAACTTACGAAAAATACAAAAACCGAAGAATGACGCGATTCCCGTGACACTTCCTACTTTGGATGACGGGAAAAGCATCCTTACTAACAAAGCTAACCGTTGCGCCCAGCCGAGGTTGGATTTGACACGTTGACACCTACTTACGCTTGTCAGGAGGAAGAACAAAGCCTAACACTCGACAACTAAAGACAGTCGCAAAAGAAAAGATCTCCTGACAAGACGCTACACCAGTTACAAAGGGGGGACCATGGGGCTTATCCGAGACCTCGGCCAGGCGATTCGTCTTCATCCGTGCATCGGGGCCGGCTCGGTTTTACCACCTCGCCAGCCCCGGGTTAAGTAAAGCTGCTCCAACCGATGGTTCCTGAAATTCACAGTTAGGCTATCGTTTCTAAACTCGGTCATGGCCTGTTATCCATGAACGAGTTAAGGCTAACACCGCTGGAAGAACACTCTTGGCTCGTCGTCCGCCATCATAAATAAAACCACGAAAAAAAAAGAACCTGGGGAATCGAGCAGAAGATTGGCCCACCCTTTAGATTAGCGTCCGAGAACCAAGAGTAGACACCAGCGGATGGATCAGTCGCCAACTAAAGACTATGGATGATCCATCGCGAGCTAAGCTATTTTGTCGTATTCACGTCTGCACCAACGATCGAGTTAACGCGATGAACTCGGCGACGGTGTTCAAAACGTGATCTATTTTACTTTAGTAGAATAGGTCACGGTTCAAAAACCCGAGTTCGAGAAATAGAACCAAAATATCGGACGTTTTCGAGCTGAAAACAAAATCAAATGGCAAAGGCAGCGAAGCGAGCGAAACTTAACTAGAATAAAAAATGTTGCACATTTTACGAGTTATTTTAAAATTACAATTTAATTTAAATTTTTTTTTTTTTAAATTAAGTCAAATTGACTCAAAATCAAAGCTAGTAGGAACAGCAGTCATCAATTACAGAAAAGCTCCGAAATAAAATAAGAGCGTGACATTTAAAACATCGAAATCAAATACGATTTCATCAACCACTGTTCCTCCTTTCGAATGGCAATTCCCAAAATCAAGCTAAAACAAATCCTGAAAAT
>JAQIWH010002911.1:0-22173 GCA_034695005.1 Cryptops parisi | reverse complement strand
TACTGTAGAAGTATCAGGTCTTTCAGTGCTGTTGGACACCAATTTAACTAAAACATGAATATAAGGTGTTCCCGAAAGGGCTAGTCAAATTTTAAGTTTAACAACTTAAAATACCTTGGTTTAACAACATATGCAAAACGAAGTAAAAAATCCATATAAACATGGCGGACATGTTTCCTTTATAACACAGGGTGAAATAACGTAATTTTATAGGCCTAGTGTCTCGTAATTGCCGTAGGTATGCAAATTAGTTTGCATTAGTTTGCAAATTAGTTTGCGGACCCATGTCTGGAGTTTTTGCCCTGTTTTGATGAATAGCATCATGTGATTGAAATTTGACTAGACCTTTTAGGAGCACCATAAGCACATAATAGCTTCTCAAATACATGGTTTATGTTTTATAAGTTATATACTGTATATACTCCAAGTTTGGCTACAAATACAAAATTCTGTTTATTTAACGAATTGTTTTAATTATTTATATCGTTATGTATTTCACAATGGTGGCGAAACATCAAATGTGAAAGACAGGAAAAGTTCATCAATCAGACCGTATAGAGAGCAAGACATTAGCGTAATGAGTCACCAAACAAATAACCTTGTTACATGTTGAGTTTGTGGTCATTGCAAGTCAATTATATGGAAATTAGGATTATGTAATTACTTGCTAATTACTTCTTGTATGTAATAATTAACAAAACTTCTAGAAAGCGCTGTCTTGTTTATATGTTAAATAACGGTCAACTGTCTTGTTTATGTTAAATCACGAGTTATAAATTACTACAATGTACATTTACATTTATATCTACAGGGTAAATACGAATCTTCTGTGCAAACTTTGAGAATAAGTTCTAGGAACGTAAACAAGCAGAAAATGTTCCATAAACATTTTTGGTCGGAAACGCTTGCTTCTGTGGTTATGACGGTTCGAAGTTTTGGTGCAATGGCGATGAGAACAACGAGCGATTTGACGTGATAATTTCGCCAGCGAACTTCGAACCGTCATAACTCCAGAACCAAGCGTTTCCGACGAAATATTCATGGAACATTTTCTGCTTGTTTAGGTACCTAGAACTTATTCCCAAAGTTTTTACATTCAAATTCATCCTGTATAATGCAGTTACTAAATTGATCTGTATACAAAATAGAATGTTCAGTGCTGTTTTTTAAATAAAATAAATGAGCGGTACTCAAGATCAACACAGAGATACAAATATCGATAGATTATCGATATAATAAAAAATATTGATAAAATTTAAAGCTAAAGTATACGCGTCGTACACCCTTGTATACGCTGAACGAAGTAGGCTACCGGTACATTAAAAAAATACTTTTTAAGCATATACCATACTGTCATATACATTTATACTGCATGTACGCACATAATGCAAAGAATCTATTTTTGATTTCTGCATGTTTCAATTTATGCGAATTAAAGTTTATGCAATCTCCAGCCATTCGATATTAAATTTATGCGTGTTTTGAGTAATTCCATTTCTAATTTCTGCGCGTTTCGATTTATCCGAATTTTGATTCATGCGATTTTTGATTTATGCGATTTTTGATTTATGCGAATTTAATTTTTATGTGATCGATGAGTAATTTGGTATTTAATTTTATGCGAGTTTTGAATAATTTCATTGTGTGTTTCTACAATTTTCGATTTATTTATTTATTTTATGAGTTATTTTTTTACATTGAACTATGCGGTTTTTGATTTATTCGAAGGACTCATGCGGTTCTCGTTTTATGCGTTTTTTTGGTACATTGGACTATACAGTATATCTTCGTGAACGACTGTAGATGACAGCATACCTTCAATTCCCAGCTCACTCACTCAAAAGTGAAGCCAATATAAAGAAAAAAGTTAAGCGATTTTCAAAATCAACAAGGATAAAAATATCGATAGATTATCGATAAAAAAATCGATGAAATTTAAATTATACGCATATACCCTTGTATACGCTGAAAAAAGAGCACTGAATTGTAATTAAACTAGATTTAGTTAATTTTAGGATTTCAATATGTTCTTTGGTAAGTGCCGAGAATGAATGATTGAAAAACATTCGTCATTTGTTTTTAATTAATGTGCATTAGTCAATATACAGTATTAGTAGTCTATATATGGTTGTTTTCACGGACAAACAATACGTCTATTGTGAGCTTGACCAATTTTTCAACCAGAGAGAAAGGTTTCCGCGGGTTAAAAACCTTGTCTGAGAGGTTCATCTCTGACCCATTACCGTAATGGTTATACCGCAGCAGCAGAGGTAAAAAACATATTAAGCAAATGTATGATTCACTTGAGGTCATGCGGATCACGAATAGCGTCTATATTAATATTATACATACCGGAAAAGTGTTGAGGGATAGATAGGAAGAAAGAAAAAAAGAAGTTGAAACGAAACCAAATTTGATCGTAGAACGAGTGCAAGGCCACCACACACAAGTGAGTCATTCCAATGCACAAAGTACTAATAAAGCTCACGATTTAGCCTACATTTTGGCTGCATGAAAGAAAATTGTAAACATGATAACTCGTGATTAAAATATATGGGAACGAGAAAAAGAGAAGGAAATTTGAAAATTACGATCATTTGTGTGATCTTAATTGGATGATCCCATATAAGGGTTTAAATGGCGACGATATGATGTAAGGTTCTTATTTGCATTGATTTAATGGTGCGTTTAAGCAGGTAGTGATATCGGAAAAGATAACAATTTGTTTCATGATGGGTGGTAATAAATGATGATAATCGGCGAATGAAATATAGAGAAATATAATAATTTGGATACTTGTAAAATATGGGCGATTCTATGGTGACTAAGGTCCGTAGCAAACTACGCGATTCAATCGCCCGCGACTGATCGCCATGTTTGTTGATGGACAGTCCCGAAAATGAAAAAGATGTTGAATTCAAGATCTTCATTTTTGGGACTGTCCATTAAAAAAACAAACATAGAAACACCCCCATGGCGATCAGTCGCGTGCGATTGAATCGCGTAGTTTGCTACGGACCTAACATAACATTTGCTCGGCACTTTTTATATTCTTCACATCAGCTTCACTTGTGAGTTTGTGAGCTGGGAATTGAACGCATGCAATATTGAATGCATACGGAAAACTATAATCGTTTATGAGAATGTATTGTATAGCCCAATGTACCAAAAACGCATAAAACGAGAACCATAAAAAGTCCAATGTAAAAAAACAAAATCGCATATATAAATAAATAAATAGAAAATTGCAGAAATCAAAAACTGGAATTATTCAAAACTCGCATGAATGAAACATCGAATTACTCATAAATTTAAATTCGCATAAATCGAATCATGAAGGAATCAAAAATGGATTTTGTTTGCATTATGTATGTACTTACAGTATATGTTATTATTATCATTTATTTTGGTCCATAGGTTCCACAAATTGACAAAACATGAATACTAAACAATAAAATATATATGATAGTAGGGTACATGAAGAAGAGTATGCTTAAAACAGCATTTTCAATGTATTTATTTTGCTAACGTTTAGTAATTTAAGAGCAATGCTTTATTTCGTCATCAAATATGTATCTTATCTTTAAAGAATTCTCAAGTAAAATTAATTTAAAAAAATTAATTTTGGTGAATTGAAATTGAAGCCATGTAATTTTGTTAGTACTGTGACTAACCATGACATATTATACTAAAGTATAATATTATACTATATATATTATACTTTAGTATAATATGTCATGGACTAACATAACCATTTTGAATGTTTATATACTGTACATATTGATCAAGTATTTTAGTGTAACCAAAAAACCTGTACTATATTCACATTTACCTATCAATGTATGTGTTATTAGTACGTTGTACAATTAATCGTTCAAAATCACACGAGACTTGAAAACTTTTTTAAATATAAATTATGTTTTAAAATGTGTACCTTACTGTGACTAACATAACACGACTAACGTAACACAAAATAGGTATAAGTATAACCAAACGAGCCAAATCGTGTTGAGATGATAGCCAAACTTTCCATTAAATTGATATTTAAATTACTATACAAGTACATTAATAAGTAACATCCCACAGTGTTTACATAATAATTAGTATAATTAATTATTATTATATGATACATAACAACTTTTGAAAAAAAAAAGAAGTCATTTTTGGGTTTCATAGAATTGTCAATAGATACAGTGATATATACATACATACAGTGTGCTGTATAGAAATATTCTTTATGATCCTGGCGAAGATGATAATGGGTGGAGACGAGTGTTTTAGTTCCGTGTATAACTTAACATGGTGAACAATTTATTTCTTCAACCTTCTGTCACTTCCAGGTAGTAATTTTAGTTTTTCGTAATTGAAGGTTGCAATTCTATTTGAATATTTTTCTTTCTCTTTACGTTTCAGTCTACACAGAACCGTATATCAGCTGTGTGCTACATCGTTTTAGACTTTTGAAATGCTCCAGCAAATAACTTATTTACGATGTAGTATATTTAAAATGTGTTGACATACACGTTTTCGATTCATTAACTTTTAACGAGAACTGGTGGAGTTTCATATTAAATGCATGAAAAAAATTGGGCTGTTTCAGCAACTTTTAATTTATGACTGTAATAGGATAACGTCGAAACGCAATACAGGAAAATATACATAACGAAATTTTTCATCGAAAAACAGCAAATAGATAGTTTTGTTTTTGTAACTGCATTGGTTATGAAAATAAAACAACAAAAAGCTAACTGGCAATACACAAAAAAATGAGATTGTTTATAGTACATTGCCCCATATTTCGGATTTGATTTGTTAAGCAAAACGACCAGGGTTGGCGATTGAAGCTTTAAGTATACATAAACATGTTTTTGTTCTCATGTTGTACAATACGTAATCACGAAACGTAATATGCTTCTTGTTAGAGATTTGGAAAAATTGCATGCCGGCTAGTTTTGTTTAGGGATATTTTATATACTCGAATCTCTGAATGTGATTATTGTGTTTCTTATTACTTACATTACATTATCTAAATTTTAAACTGTCTTACAGTATATCTAAACTTTTTACTAAAGACATGTTAGATTTGTATGGTTTTCATACTTACGAGGCAGTGTTAATTTAAATTAAGGGAACTTCGGGGGACGCAAGAATGTACATATGATTATAAGCAATATATATATAATTCAGGCGATGTATACAATGTCAAACCATGTTTAGGCAATGTATGAAATTAGCATTGGACTAGTTATGTTACAAAAATATTTAGGTTAGCTTTAAATTTAAGCTTAAATATTTGCTAAATGAAGTTGTAGTTGTTAACCTAACCTTAACAGTTTTATACAAGATGTTATTTCATACTTTGCCAAGAGGCATTATACACAATGCTTGGATTATACACATTGCCTGTAACATTATTATATGTTAGAATGCATAGTGGAATCCGGTAATTATGATAACTTTGGGACTAGTGCTTTTTGATAACAATAACTGCCTGGTGACATTAAACAATGAATAAAGAACATTAAACAGTGTTTTGGGACCGACTGCTTATGTTAACAAACCGACTGAAAACATCATTCGTGATCATAATAACCGGCGTCCACTGTATTTAAACATTAATATTACTTCAACATTTGTTGTTCCAATCATTTGATCTTAACAGTGTACATGTTGGTTCAAGTTTGATTTTTCAATTTTTATTAATCACTTTATAGCAGTTACATCATTGTGTGTGAATACTTACATCAGTTACAAATACAGTATACATATTGTAGTACAAGGTTCAAAATTGTTTGTAAAAGTTGAACCGAAAGATGCCTTATGCTAAATTACAAATATAGCGATAAATGTCGAATTGCCTAAACCCATGTGATTACTGATCTGATAGAAAATTCTTGAACAACTGCACAAGTTCAGCACATCTATTTCTAAATCTTTTAGTTGATAAAAATATAGACATCATATTGTCATGGTGACGATGAGAACTGTTGATTGTTCACCATTCAAGCCACAGTGCATCATAAATCCAACCGACAGTTCCATTTAGAAATCTCTGCACTCTTGGACTTGACAAACCGACACTTGGAACCATATCCTATTTGAAAACAAGATGTTGCTGTAACTAATTTGTTTGTTTTTCGAATAATTACACGCAACACTAAACCTCTTGTTACATGTTGTTACTTATAGTAGGTTAGGTTATGGGTAGATTTATATGGTAAATGTGTTGTCAAGGTTTGAATTGGAAATTGAAATTTATGCTAGTCTGAATTGAAATTCTTGCTGAATTGAAATTCTTGAATTAAAATTAATATCACAACTTGAATTGAAATTCATGCCAGATTAGATTAGATTTTTCAAATTACAGATATCTCCAGTCCACTGTATTCATTTAATTCATTATGCTATTCCTATTATACAAGGTGGTTCATTTATGGTTACACATCGATATATCATGAAAACAAGGAATTTGAGAAACAAATGTGTCAGACAAACATTGTTCGTATATGAGGGATTTTCACAATGGTTTTTTCATTGATCTTGAATTAATTTTCAAGGAAATCGCATTGTTGCCAGCGAAACGTCGTAACTACCAAGTCAAATTTACAAAGGGTACTTTCCGGTTATAGCGGGGCCCGTCTGATGTTGCTATTTGCTTATGGGTTTATTTACTTGGTTATGGGTTTATTTGCAAGTTAGGTTAGGAAAAACAAAGAAACGTATCAAATCTATGATTTTATTTTCTTAATCTAACCTGCAAAATAAACCCATAAACAAGTACAAGCAAATAGCAACATCAGACGCGCTATAACCGGAAAGTACCTTACAAAGTTGTAGCCAATAGTCATTATAGTCAAAATCTCGTGTCGTTTCGTTTATTTACAACGATCCAACTGAAAGAAATATTGAACAAACAATAGTGATTATAAGGCAGAATAGTGTTGCAACAGTTTCTCTACAGATCACTTGCAGAGCGATTTTTAATTGTATAGTAGACAACTTGAATTTCA
The DNA here is from genome assembly GCA_034695005.1 of Cryptops parisi. Taxonomy (NCBI): domain Eukaryota; kingdom Metazoa; phylum Arthropoda; class Chilopoda; order Scolopendromorpha; family Cryptopidae; genus Cryptops; species Cryptops parisi. Next base: position 15,163 of record JAQIWH010002911.1, on the reverse strand, counting down.
TCTTTAAATCAACCACGCAAAACAACTAAAATCACTACACTGCATAGTATAGGTGATATGTGGAGAAGTTCTTGTAGCACAACTCCTGCCTTGTAATATTGTTTGTTCGAGTTTTATTTCAGTTGGATCGTTATAAATAATTGAAACGACACTGGATTCTGACTAAATTGACTATTGGCTACAACTTTTTCAATATGGCTTGGTAGGCACGATTCATGGTTTTCGATGTAACAATGTTATTTCCGTGAAAATCAATTCAAAGTCAATGGAACTAACACCATTGGCAAGACCTCTCCTACGCCAACAATATTCGTCTGACACATTTGTTTTTCACATGATATTTGGATGTGTCACGATAAATGAATCACCCTGTATAGAAGTTATTCTTATCGTATGAAAGAACTCTTAAATTTTATTTGTACTTTGTGTTTTATCTGCAAATTTGTCAGTGTTAATTTTATTAAAACTATGGTAAAATTGGAATTATGGGATATTGCAGTACCCCAATAGGTGTAGCCTCCAATCTTAATGGTCGAGGGTTCATGGCTTGACGAAGACTCATTCGTGTTTTGCTTAGCAGTGAAGTGTCGGTTGTTTCTGTCTTCGGTTCTTTAGTTCTGGTTTCGAATCTGTGCTGTTGGAGTTTGTCACCAGTCGACACCATAGTCCAATCCCTTCTTTCACGCTAAAGACTGTCAAACCATGAAGAGTTGGATTTTCAAATACTGTGTGATAAAACTCAAGTGTTTTCAAAGTTGAGAAAAGGTTACTTTTCTCCTAACGGAGAAGTCGCTTGGATGCTAGTGATTAAGATTGTTTTCAACTAACCTAAACTAATGTCTATGGGTATAGATACCAGTTTTGGTTAGTTGAAAATTACAACGCTTCATTTAACGTTTTTATTTGATTTATGTAACTTAAAATCGACCCCTATACCCAAGTGCTACCACAAGTGGTTTCTCCGTTAAAAGATATGTACCGCAAGGATTATAATGTTGGTTTATTTCAAATTTAAGAGAAAAGTATTCGAAAAGTGATGAATTTTTCTTCAATTTTGTAATAAACGTTTAGGTCCTTCTCTTCTCTATTTTATTACATGTATATTACGGTAGTATATTAGCAGAGTAGTGTAGTATTTTATATAACTTTGTTCACTTCTAAACCATATAAAAGTTACAGTGATAGATATATCATAATATATTTTACAGGGTGTACTTCTGTCGTCCTAACTCTGTTTTCTATACAGGAGTCACACGAATGGTTCCATTGCTTGAAATATCGCTGTATAATAAAACTGTTGGGTTTGGGATATAATAGCAACTTGATAGGGCTCATTACAGTGTCAAATAACTATTAGATAAATGTCAAATAAAATTTCAAAGTTATATTGCATTCTTACATTGGAAACCACGTGTCATTAAAAACCAAGTCATATTTGAAAAGTTGTAGCCCATTTGGTCAAAATCAAAATCTTTTCATTTAGTTCCATCAATCCAACCAAAATAAAAATTTCAAACAATAGAGCCATTAAAAGCTTCCAGCATAGCCACAGTGTATTGCAGTGAAGTGTATATACTACACTGCAATACATTGACGCTAGGCTAGAAGCTTTTGGGTGTTCTTTTGGTTCCATTTTGGTTGAATTGTTGAAAACAAATGAAAAGACACTGGAATATGGCTGAACGAATCCACATGACACACAAGTGAGAGGCGAACCCACCAACTCTGGCACCAGAGGTGGATGTCTTAACCATCCAACCACCATAGTTACTTCGTACATGTTAGTTATTGAATAGTGTAGATGCAGTAAAAGTGACATTATGGGAATTATCAAAAATTACTATTTGGAACTCTTCATTATATACTGGAAATTTTTTGTTATAAATTGAAGATTGCTTGCTGAAAAGTAAGGTTGACTGAAAAGTACTGTTGTATTCTTGAAGACTAGATGGCGAAGTTTGTGTCGTCTTTGGTATGTGGGGTTATGTCAATACAGTTTTCATTATTCAAATTTAAATAGTTTTTAAAATTTTTTTTTACGTTTACTGTCAGTTATATACTGGTATAAAATTTATTTTAAAGAGATATACGCATATTTTGTACTTACATATTCTCAGCCGAGTTTTTTAATCTTTTTTTTACGTTTACTGTCAATTATATACTGGTATAAAATTTATTTTAAAGAGATATACGCATATTTTTTACTTACATATTCTCAGCCTTTGCCTCTTAATACTAATTTTCTTCACTGATGTTTGTAAACGCTATGGCGATTATTAATTATTTTGCAATGTTGTAAATTACTCTGAAAATTTGGAATTTACTCTTTCTTATGTGAATGCTTTTTCTCTCAGTTTTCTAGTTAGTTGAAGTTTTTAAATGAATCACTATAATGCTTATACTGTATGTATAACAATGGTATTGCAGTATTTCTATTTTCACCAATAATATGATGTTAAATACATTTTTCACTTATATTAACGATTTAATTTAATATTATAATATTTATATAATATTTATATTAATATTATAATATTTATATTAATAATATAGTTTCCAAATTTGTTTTTAAATATACAACATCAAATTATAATTTTTGAATTATAATTTGATATTGGGTAAATATAATTTGATATTTTAGTAAAATATTACGTTACTTTTGATATTATGGTACTTGTGGATTTGCATGGTGAACACTCTTGTGGCGCTAGTACTTATTGTTTATAACTACCGTAAACTGTTTATGGGTATGTTTACCAGTTTAAGTTAAAAAATTAAGTTTTTTAACTAACCTAAACTTTAGGTTAGTTAAAAAGCAACACTTAATTTTTCACCTAATCTAAACTGGTAAACATACTCTTAGACAGTTTGTTAAAAACTGCAACTACTAGCGCCACAAGCGTGTTTACCATGCAAACCCACAACTACTGATATTTAATAATACAGTGAAATCCGGTTATTCATGGATAATGTAATGTTATCAATCGGCTATTGTTATCATAATCAGTGAACCCCAAAAACACTGTTTAGTATTCTTTTATCCGTTTAATATTATCAGCCGGTTATTATTATCAAAAAGCTCTGGTCTCAAAGTGATCATATTAACCGGATCCCAGTGTATTAATTTAATAAGATACCAGAAAGTCTGCTTGACTTTTCTTTATAATACACTTCATACAACTTAAACAATTTAAATGCTAATTAAATACAAACTACATATTTCAAGTTGACATTTTATTTATTTTTGTTGTTGTTTTTCTTTTCATTTTCAGACATTTTTCAATACAAGTTCTCGATGACAAAATTCCATCACAATAGACGTCATGCGCAGACGTTCAAAGCTATACATCACTTCGCAAATATATTTATTTTTACTGCTAAAAGGTAAATAATGATGTCAATCAAAAGATTAGCAGTCAATACATAATACATTGCATTAATTTTTTACTTGTCCATGCATAGGTGACGTAGTCTTTCAATCAAGCAATACACTGACTGCAAAAATGACATGGCGTATTCGAACCGAAAGAAGTAAAAAGTGTTGGTTCTACGGACGGACAAAATCTCGCACAGGTACTGTACACGACACATCATTACAATTTAAGCTCCAAGATTTTATCGTACAAAAAGAATAATACCTCAATTATGTTGTATTTTTTTACGTTAAAGGAAAAGCAGTGAGCAAATACTTCTTATAGAATTGAGTCGATTTTCTTTTATTTTGGTTACAACTTAAAATTTTCTATAACAAGAGTTGAAGTTGATCCCACTTTGAGTAGTATCACGGTGGAATGAACAATCGAACACGTATATTAGTTTTTTTTGATTGCTTATTTAAACAAAGTAAATGCACCATACATACAATAACACGCGTATCAAAGCTTTTAGTTCGTTTACTTCGTCGATGAAAGATGAACAATTTTTGTTGTTGTTAATTTGGAATGAAAATCTCTATAAGGGCAATTCCATGGTGGCTAACATAACTTTTGGATATCACTTGTTTTTTTGTTAATTTATAATAATAATTACCTACATCTGTTCGTGTATGTGTCATAAACGCTTTTTGTAGCATCCTGTTACTAGATGGAGTTGGTTGGTTGTGAACGTAAAAAGTTCAAATATGTTAATTTTGTAGTTATGAACCTAAGTTTGTATTACTAACCTGAAACTCCTATCTCATACCCCATGCTACAGCACGGGTCGACTTTTAATGTTCATAATCTAAGAGCAATGCTTTATTTCCTCATGAAATATGTATTTTATCTTTATTAAGTAATATTACTGTATTATAAATTTTTAATTTTCTACATGAATTCAGATTGGGAGACATGTAACTATGTTAGTACTGTGACTAACATAATTATTTTCCAATTTCGAATGTTTATATATGTATTGATCAAGAATTTCTCTGAAACTATGAAACTTTTACTATATTCATATTTATCTCTGAATGGATGTGTTATTCGTGCGTTACAATCAATCGTTTAAAATCATATTGGACTTAATTTTGAAACTGTGACTAACATAACGTGACTAACGTAACCTAGGTGTAACTAAACAAGCCAAATCATGTTGAGATAACTGCCAAAGTTCTCAATAAAATGATATCAAATTATCATACAAGTGTCAACCCTACAGTGTTTACATAATAATTAATAATTTTTATTATTTCTAATAATTAATAATTATCATTTGATATATTACAACATCGAATTTAAAAGCATTTTGGGTTGACATTCCATGGAATTACCCATATAATAATTGCCAAGAGTGGCTGCGTTCACCGAATGTTTCCATGGCAATGCATGGTTGCTATCTGGTAAGTCATTGGCTGAGCAGCATCACATGCTACTCAACAAGGACTTTCCCATCATTATTGACGGGTTCACTTGTAGTGTGATTATAAAATGGCAATGCCACCATTTTTAATATAATTTTTTTTTTTAAGGTTTAAAAATTTAAAAGATCGAAACTTGGTCCAAAACTTTGATTCAAGTAAATATTAGTTCATTTTTCATAAACTTGTTATTAACATCATTCCAAAGTTTCTGTCTTAAAAGCACGGTAAAAAGCACCCTCAAGATTTTTCTCATTCGTGTTTTGAGTTGTTTTTTTGTAATTATTATTTTTTATATAAAAAGGTTTTTTTGTTTTTTTTTGCACACAAATTTACATTTATTACATCATATTATGCATACGTAGTAGTAATAAAGATTAATTTAATACTTGGCGACAAATATCACAGAGAACTGTACACTGAAGAGGGCCATGCAAATGCAACATGGCGTGTTGAGTTAGACACCGACTGATTATCGACATAGTGATAGTGCATTTATTAGGGCCTAGAGCCTTGTTTTTATTTTAATTATTTTATTTTATTTTTTGTTTATGGACATTGATCAGTTGTTAAGGCTGCTTCGTTAATGAAAGTGAAGTAGGCGCTAGTTTTTATTTTCAATAATATACGGCCTACTATGTTGATGATGGTTATGATTGTTTGATCATGATTGTAATTGATGAGAAAACAAAATGAAAAATGTTTCACAACCAAAATAACCCCAAATGTGTGAGTTGATGAAGATGCTGTCTACTACACAATGCAGTTTAATTAACAACTTGGTGATTTTATTATTTTTTTTGTGGATGACACATTGAGAATTAACCATTCAGCTATTTTGCAATGAGACTAAAACAAAACTACAATATTGTGCTGTTGTTGTTGTTGTTGTTGTGTTTATGCTAAATTAATTGAATAGCTTGCACCACTGTTGAAGTTCCACTGATTGACTATTTTGTCCGTTTAGTGTTCCTAATTCTTGATGTTGTTTTAATTTAATTTTTTTTTGGAACCTCTAATTTAATAATTTTTGTTTTTGAAAATTATTAAGAAACCAATTTTGGGAAGGTAAAAAAATGTTAGGTTTGATCATTACGGAAAATTTGTAACTGAGGCACTTAGTACAACATTTCAAGGGAAGTTCATCGTTAAACTATTGAAAAAATACAGCATCGTCTATTTACAACCCAAAAAATGGTAATTAAAAAATTTATTTTGAATTAGCTATGTATCTATAAGAAACGAGCATTCGTTAACAGAACATGAAAGTGTAACGCCATCTTTTTGTCATTTGTATAACTTAATTTAGCGATATGTCAATGTATCCGTATAATTTTAAAAATACTCAAATGTGTTACAGTAGAATCCCACTATCAACTAAGAGAAAAGTTATATGGGTGTCTATCATGAATATCCAACGTTTCCTGTTTAACTAAATGGAAATGGTGGAGTTTCATTGGGACGTACTATGTCGGTTGCATAAGAAATAATTTTTGTACACATCAAATAGGGAACGTTATATTGTCTCATTAGCATCAAAAACGAAGTTATCTATTAATATGACAGTGCATATCAATGGTGTTAATAGTAAATACCCAAAATGCTGTATAGATGCATTTTTAATATATTTTCACACTTAAAAAATGTCTCGAGTGTCTTGTCAGGTTTTCACTTGAACATTCACTGAACATTCCAAAATCATATGCAACTGTTAGACATAATTTAAGTACCAGCAAAAGCGAGAGAACTTAACTGGGATTGAAGTTAATGCAGGTTAATTTAGAATTCTGGTGAATTCAAGTTACCTGTAGAATTCTGTTGCCCGATAACTGGGATTGTACTGTTTAACAGTGACGTCACTAGGATTGGTGTCACCCAATGTGGTAATTCATCTCTCTAGCGACACATGCGCATTGTTTTTATTAGGAATGTGGTAATATCCCAACTATGATTGTTGCTTAGTGTTGTTCTTCAATTATAGTTTATGCTACAATACCAGTAAAAACCAGTTTTTACTTGCAAAAACCCAACCCTGAAATTACTGTGTCAACCTTGATCAGTGGCTATAAAAACGTTAATTGAAACATCATGCTCTAATGTGCATTAGAAGGTTCAACACGTGTAACATTCCTTTGGCGACACCAGATATTTCTTCTAGAATGTCATTAAACAAGATTGGTGAGGAATATAAGATTCTAGTTAGCGGCATCAATGTGATTTAATCAGCGATTCACCACCAAGTTAATTTATTTTCTAACATAACTTTCTAAATACTTTGGCTTCCCTGTATAACACAGCGAATAGCTACAGCTTTGTAGTGCTTTCCCGCCGAACACAGCGCATTGCTACAGCTTTTGAAGGCTTTCCAGCATAACACCGCACATAGCTACAGCTAAATGTCGAATACTAATGCGAATGTAAAATCAATAAAATTTTACAGCATAAAATTTTAGCCTTGTAGGTAGATTGATACAGTTGATTTAAACTGAGAATGTTTTCGTGGTTATAACTATTTTGGTTTAAACACCTCTGATGGTGTCACCCGATGCAGTCCGCATCCCCTTAGTGACGCCACTGACGTTTAACATTTGAAGTTTGATAATTTTTTGTATCATAATAAAAATTTAATGTCACATTACAATTTTTTGATGATTCAGGAAAATTTGTGATGTCACAATTATTATGTATCTATGCAAAGCGGAAAATGAGACACCATACAATACAATGTTAGATTACACATTGTAAGATTGCACTTGTCAGTGTTGTTAACCGAATATAAAATTAAATTTTATTTTGCGAGAAAGTTAATATTCGGTATATATATAACTTGATAATCATCTTTGTAGCTTGGAAATTAACAATCCACATGTGAATTGGAAACATCGCTTATACAGTTTTTAACAACATGTCTTTACACGCAGGAACTTAGTAAATGTAGAAGTTGAGCAATCTATGTATTTCAAACACTGTTGTATGAACGTGTACGAATGCATTACATAAATATTTTTAGTTTTTATAGCAATGTATGCGAGAAATTATTGTCTGAGCATCCGCAATTGGACATAGTCACCTGTCATCAAATATTGTAAAGAGTGATTCAAGAGTTTTTACAGATTGGCGTTAGCACTTTCATGATCTGTTCACTACACGAATCAGATTTAATACTGATTAGTGTTAGAATAAAGATAGCGATTAACCACCATGAGCATGAGATTTGACGCCATGCACAGTTGCTTACACGTGTGTATTTTGTTTTATTCTCTGACGGATCCAATGTTTTCACCAAAAAAAAAGAAAGAAAAAGAGATTCAACAATCCCACCTCGTTGTGTTTCATGTGTGTTTGGTGAAATTCATACATACATAATAATGTGGTCTAGTATCTACAAACTACGACACCGAAGAAAAACGTTGTATGAAAATCAATTTGTTCAGGTAACGAAAAGTTGTGAACCGTTATTTTAACTGCACTTATATATTTTATTATAATAACGCTAGTGTACTTACTTCATTTTTTTTTCTCGAGGGGGGTGGGGGAAAGAGAGTTGCAAAAACAACTCTTCGAAATTAAGAAAAGTGAGAAAAATGAAAAACCGAAAAAATTTTGTTATTTAAGGCAACGACTGTTCTACAAAAATTCGAAATGAGTCGTCTGAAAATAATGGCTACCAAACGTTATCATTCCACCGTCATCATTTTGAAACGATTTTTTTTTGTGAATAGCACTCGGTATTTTGTTGTTCACTACACCAGATTTTTTCGATTGAGCTAGCTTTATATGTGGTATACCCTGAGATAATACTTCCTTTTAAAATGTGTGTAGATTAATTTTGTTTGGATAAAAACGAAAAAAGCCCAAAAACAAAACAAAAAATTGCAAACTTAACTTCATCCCCATCAGTGGTCTATATAGGCAACTATACTCGACACGGATGAATTACAGAATTGTTATTGTAGAACCTAAAGCTGTGTTGACTGTTGAAATTTTCATCAGTCTGTTGCATGAAGATCAAATCGTCGTCGTCGTCCTCTAGCTCGAAGTTTTCGTCATACATTGCCGGGGCCATCATATGACGCAACAGTTCATCGTGGTCGGAATCTTCGTAATAATGATCTTCATCTAAAATATACAAAAATATTTAGGGTTTCGTGTGAGATTGACAGGGTAGGTGTGGGATGATTCCTGGTTTTAAAGGCTCAGGGCAAGATAGTCATAAGCCATATTTTTCAGAACATTTATTTTTAACCTCTTTTAGTTAACTTACTCTGAGGTTGAAGTGGTTCAACATCTTTGAAGGCTTTTTTTTGGTAGGTTCTCGATGACCTACAGAGCTGAAATTTTGAACATAGACTTGGGTTGTCAGACATGGTGTTGTATCAAATTTAAAACGGATCAATGTCCAGTCAATTATGAGATTTTGTCACAAGAAGAGTCCGTTTTTTCCTCGAAAAGTGTTTGATGACGATATATCTACATTTCAAGCCACCAAACATGGTTGTACACAAAGATAAATTTAGATTTATCTAAATTATTTAACGAATTTAGATCTATCCGGTATTTGAGAAATTTTAATATTCGATTTATGTGAGTTTTTCGTTATTCCAATTTTCGATTTATGCGAATTCAGATTCATATGCAAAATCTTGATTAATGCACTCTTTGAGCAATGTGTTATTCGATTGATGAGTTTTGAGTTATTCCATTTTTTGATTCCTGCAATTTTCGATTCGATTTGTGCGGTTTTTGTTACATTGGACTATGAAGTATATTGACATAAACAGTGTACGTTCAATTCTCAGCTCACACTCTCACAAGTGAAGCTAATATGAAAACGTATAAAAATGTCTTGTCACTCTCTTGCCCGGAGCCCTTAATTTATACGAGTTTGCTCACTTCGCAAAGAATGTTTCCAATCCTTGTAAAGCAACCAGCAGCTGGCGATGCAAAGCATAACAATTGTACCCATCACTAACGATACCGCCAAAACCCACGCTGTCACTGTGTATTCGTCACTCTCCGCTAACATGTGACGAACTAATTCTTAAACAAGAAAAGAAACAGTTTCAAATACATCATTCACTGATATCTGCATATGGGGTGTTCCTGAAAGTTTTAACCACAGATGCTATGCATCATAACAAAGCAAACAACTCATATAAACATGTCTAGAAATGCTTCCCTTTTGAGATAACAGAACATGAAGTCAAATGCCTCTTGTCTCGTAATCGCTGTAGGTATACAAATGAGTATGTATTTCCGGACCCATGTTTATATAGACTTTTTGTTTTTTTTTATGCGTACCATCTGCGATTAAAATTTGATTCGAATTTTCAGGAACACCCTGTATATTGAACCAGCAATAGTGAACTTGTCCACGTGTGTGATTAAGACATTACTCTGGCGTTGAAAACTGATTATAAGTTTCAAGATTAACACTTGAGAGCACTTCGTTAGATCTAACATAAGATCTCACCTAATTGATCGGCGGACTTCAACGTGGTGAATTGGATGTACGTGGGCTCACCTGAGCCTACCCTGTTATTAGCCCACATTTTCACCTCGTAGGTACAATTAGGTTTCAGGTTGAAAATATCTACCTGATGCTACACAAGGAAGTGAAAAAAGCCAACAAACGAGCTGATTATTAAAAAGTTGGATAAAATATGGTAAAATAATGGAGGCAAATGTTAGGTTTAGCTTTTTTATGATCTCGGTAATTAATTGGTGTTGGCAGCTTACCATAACAGGACTAAGGTGACTGGGCACAGGGTGACGCCAAGAGTGCTCCCTAAAAGGCTCCAGCTGGTGATAAACAAGTGAGAAATTGGTGATTGGAGCTCCTCCATCTTCACCTGGCTGCCAAAACACTGTTGCCAACACTGTGGACGGATGCACGCTCACGTTTGCCAAACGATCGGGTGGAGCTATATCAAATGTAAACAAACTTTGTCAATTGCAATGATACTTCATGATTATATGTGTCTTGCAATTATAAATGCAGCATTTATATTGTAAATGGTACATATGTTCTTGAGATGCTTAGGGGCATGGGCTCTAAAACTGTCATGCGGCACCGTACAGTATTAATGTTCACATATATTTGATATCATCATGGTTGACAGAAATTTTTTTTTCATTTTAAATTTGAAGGTAACAGAAGTTTTTTTTGCCCTTTTTCTTAAAATCAATTTTTTTTTTGAGTTACGTCGTTATTCCATCCAACTCCTGAATTGCATCATGTGATTTAATCACATGAATTACCGTGAAGTCAATTTTTAGTTTGTATCGCAAACAGCTTTCCTGTATAACACAGCGAATTGCTACAGCTTTTTATTGCTTTCCTGCCGAGCATAGCACATTGCTACATCTTTTGAAGGCTTTCCAGCATAACAGCTACAGCTTGTGAAGTCTTTCCATCATAATACGTGTACAGACTCTCTTCACTTAACGACTGGGTTCCGTTTCTACGATTAGGGCGTTAAACGAATTGATCGATAAGCGAGTAGCTCTTATATACAGTACAAAACATAAAATGAAAACGCAATGATAAAAAAATTATATACACGATGATGTACCAACAAATCAACGTTCACTCATAATCAAAAAAGACATTCAGATTAACATTTTTAAATATTAAATATAACTTTTAAATATTTTCTAACAAATTTTCATGTATACGACCTCAAACTAGACAATATGCCTTTTGTGTTTTGAGGAAAACATCAATCTTATGCGTAGACACCCTTCAAAACTCCGACATACAGTATGTCTTTCATAGAGAATGCATGGCCTTTGACTGACATCCGGTACATCGGTTAAAGCCTCGTGATTTGCACAACAGGGTATTCTGTGAAGAAATGACATATTTTTAAGAAGCTCAATTTATTGACAGTTAATGGATGTCTCATGAAGGCGCATTTTGATTTTGTGTGGTTTTGTGAATAACATTTTTTGCCAAATTTTAGATGTTTGTCTACAGAAAAAAACTCTATGGGACACGTGTCGGGAGTTTAAAAAAGTGTCAACGCATAAATGGAGGTCACTTAATCGATGTTTTTTGCAAAAAAAATAAATGGCCTACTATCTAGTTTGAGATCGTATACGCAAAAAATTTATAATGAATATTTAAATGTTAATAATCGTCTATTTACAATCGCCTATTTTTCTGCCGCACCCTGTACTTGTAGGTATAGTAATGCAGTACATTTAAACTGTGCTCACGAAAAATGTTTTTGTGATTATATTCTGTATAACTAAACTACAGGGAAAAATAATAAATTTTAGCTGAAACACTATATTGATTATTCTTATAATTCGTGTATTAATTGATATTATTTGGACGTTCCCCGGAAATTATGGACAATCATCAATTACGGCCATCCTCTTTTAGTTCATTTAATCGAGGACCATTATAAAAGTATTTAAATGACTGGACACACTTCATTGGAAAACGCCTGATAAGAGGTAATTGTGAGTTTATGGCTGTAATTCAGGTTGCTGTAGGTTGGTTAATGGAGTTTCATTACCTTAATTCGTTAAGATTATTTCCAAGATATATGGCATTTGGAACGTTTCCAGTTAAGTATTGATAGTTGCTCGAGCGCCTTAATTAGCAGTTGTGAAAGAAAAATTAATGACATCTCTAGACTTTGTAACAATTTTACTGATCATGGTTGTTGACAGAGTACAATGAGTTTTGAAACTATGCAAAGAGACGGAGAATGGGTTTTATAACCTGTGATGATGAGGGTCGTAGACAGGGTTTGTTTGTCGCGGGGATTCTGCACTATGCACGTATAACGCCCAGCATCTTCACGGTGAACTTGGGCCAGATGAAGCTCCCCCTGATGAGCTAGAGTCCACGTGACTCTGTCCACGATGGGTTGACCGTCTTTTGTCCACAACGTGTGCAATGGTCTCTCCCCCACCGCTGCACAAGATAGTGTTACGTTGGTGTGCAATGATGCTTCCACCCGAACCGGCAAAGGTCGCAGAAAGTCAATAGAACCTGCAAACAAAGATGAAACTATAATGAGGTAATTCAAGCATTATTATATGTGTGGTTGACATCTGACCCCTTTGCACACGTCACAAACACAGATACAAAATACACACAACACTTTGTAATTTCGAAATAGCAAAACTGCTACACTGGAAAGAGGTCTGTGTTTTTTGTTACGGTTTAATAGTTCAAGGTGTTGTAAGTTCACCAAAGACGTTGGTGAGGAAGATAGAGTCCACTGAACTGCATCACGTGATTCAATTATCGATTTACCATGTAGTCAATTTTGTTTCTAAAGTCAACATTTCAGCTTTCTTGTACGACACAGTGAATGGCTACAGCTTTGTAGTGCTTCTCTGCCGCGCACAGCGCTTGGCTACAGCTTTTGAAGGCTTTCCAGCATAACACCGAGCTACTATAATATACAGCCATGACTATTAAAAGAGCCGCGCCGTTTATTGTAAAACAAAGTGCACTACAGCTAACTGGCGAATATTAACCAGAGTTGTTTTAATTAGCAGTTTAATTAGTTGAATTTTTGGGTATGGTTTATATTAATCACTGTAAGCATGGATAAGTAAAAAATATTCTGACTATAATCGAAACAATTGACAAATTCGAATGTACATTTTCGTAACCTATTTATTCTACAGAAATTAAGATGGACCATACCCAAGGGTCAACTAATTAAGCTGCTAATTAATACAACTCTGATACTAATGCGAATGTAAAGTAAATACAATTTTACAGCATGGAATTTTAGCCTTGTACGTTTAAGCTGGGCTTACGAAAGAATATTTTTGTGGTTATATGTAACTGACTATAGTGTGATATCTTTATGAATAATAATAATAAATTTCTGCCGATACACTAGGGTGCAGTTCGAGTCCGCAGATGTATGGTTTATACATATACGCAGGTGTTTGCTGATACCTCCCCTCCGCTTACATACACACGGAGGAAACATTATGACTCTGCCCTTGAAGTTCCGCTTCCCCTTGACCTCGAACAAGAGGGTAGCTAAATGCGGTACCCTAATCTTATTTTATATCGATATATACACGAGTCCCTCCTTTACTTAGTAAATTGAAAAATCTACTCCCGAAATCATTCCACAAGTTCAAAAATGGATGTGCGTTAACCACATTGATCACCTGACACAAGGAAGCTCATGTTGCACCTCTCATTCGTAAGTACAGTATTGATCCGGTCAAACGGTTGTGTTCATGGGCAATTGAAATGATCCAGAACCCCCTTTTTTATTACTCTGCAGGCTACTTGCTAGTTTTTGGTATGGAAAGCCCAAATTTTTCCACCCCCTCCATCTCCAAAATTCACTCTCTATCTTTTTTGTACTTTTCAATTCGTTTTAAACCTCCAGGTATTTGTTTTCTTTGGTTATACATTTTGATGAAATTTTGTAAACAGCTCGTCTCGCGTATTGATTTTTATAGTTATCTTGATGAAATTTTTTGTCAATGTTTTATCTATCTTTTTTTTCTTTCTATTTACATTGTTTATTGAAATTCAAGATGTTTTCGGATATTTCTGAAACCCAAGAATTACCAAAATGACCCCCGCCCCCGAGGTCGCTTGTCCAAAATTTAGATTAGACATATTTTATCTTCTGTATATGGTGTCCCTTAGGGATATGTGGAAAATCGAATGCTGGGTTTTTTGTTGTAAATAATGATAAAATATAATTGAAAAATTAATATACAGGGTGTTTCTTAAGTTATGAACGACATGCGATTTTCGAATTAATGTATCAGTGATATTGGTAAACACAACTTTTCAACACACATTATTCATGTTTAACGTTATAATTGATATACAGGGTGTCTTTTAAGTCGGTACTCATACGTAATTCTTTAATTTGTGTATCAATCATAATGCTAAACTTATTTTTAGCCCGAGGTGAAAAATCGTAATTAATTAACCGTTGAGTAATTTCATTTTTGATTTCTGCAATTTTCAATTTATTTATTAATTTGGTACTTTCCGGTTAGAGCGGGGCCAGTTTATTTGCTCGTATTTGGTTATGAGTTCATTTTGCAGGTTAGATAGGGAAAACAAAACAAAATCATACATTTAATACGTTTCTTTGTTTTTCCTAACCTAACTTGCAAAATAAACCCATAATCAAGTACAAGCAACTAGCAACATCAGACTGGCCCCGCTCTAACAGGAAAGTACAATTAATTTATATATGTAATTTTTTTCACTTTGGACTTGTGCGGTTTTTTTTATTTATGCGAAGAACTTATGCGGTTCAGGTTTTATGCGTTTTTTTTGGTACGTTGGACATTCTCATAAACGACTGT
>JAQIWH010002910.1:0-22178 GCA_034695005.1 Cryptops parisi | reverse complement strand
TATACATACCATACAGTATACAGTTATACAGTTGGATCGTTTATTCTACACCACATACTTAGTCCAAAAATTTCAATTAATAAGAAAATGATGATTTTACGTTTGGTTTGTCCATAGGGTTGCGTGCTATTCCGATTGGTTCATAATGCAAAAGTACTTTCTTTAATTGATGTTCTGCTCAAAATTATGTGTGAGGAAGGTAAAATTGCATCTAACACATTCGAAAATGCTGCTTCTAAGTCATTTTTTGAAAAAATAAAGTTATGTAACATTTTTTTACACTAAGCTCTTCAATTATTTTAAAGTTATATACTGTTAGAAAGTTATATACAGTAGTCACTGTGAAATCAGTGACTACTGACAAGTAGTCACTCGTTAGTGATGTCTTTTCTGTAAGCCAATCGCTGTGCATTGAAAAGAAGATGCAACGTTTTATTCTATACAAAACGTTTAGTGTTATTCCGCACACACAAAAAATCTGACTAAGTATGAAAATAAACAAATAAAAATATAGCTTATTATACATGGTAAACTAGTTGTTGCGATGAAACGAAAATTATTACAGAACATTTTAGTATTAAAAAACAAAATATCATCTCGGCCAGTAATATAGTGTAAGCTAAATTATTTACGACACCATTTTTAGTTGATATGGTTTTATGTACAACGTTTTATTCAATCATCGTTTCTATTCGCCCATAAACTGATGTAGCAAAAATAGCGAAATGTGGGAAAATGGAACGGTTGATGTCAACGAACCTCCTCCATCCTTTTGTTAATATCAAACGAGAGACGAAATCGATCGATCGAGGGAACCAAAGGTATGAATGTTATGGTGGTTTCATTTACCTGTGGGTCGGATGGTGATGAAACGAGAGTTGTTGTCTGCTGCTGCTACTACTGCATGGGGAGTGGTGGGATTGCTGGACTGCGCGAGGGGGTTCATAACCCGGGGGGTAGCCAAGATGAAAAACGAAGAACTGTCTCTGAAGGAGCCATTGCACTTTCTCAAACCCGCGTTCGATTACGTCCCTTTTTTTGAAGGTGCACTCGTTTCTCACGTGTCAACGTCTGAAGTCGCCATTTCAAAGAGGCCAGAATATCCCGATGGATGTATTGAAGTAGTAGAGTATTCTTAGTAGGAGTAGTAGTGATGGTAAGCTCTCCGTCCATTATAACGGATCAGGGAGGAATTACTGGCCAAAGACATTCCATTAGAACTAGAAAAAAATAAAGTTTATAAAAAGCGGAGTTAGTGATAAATTTGTACATAAATGAAAGTTTTATATCTTATTTCTGCATTTGGTTCAATATAATTAGAACAATCATATGAACAGTTTTGGGCAATATAATGATAAGCTACATTTTTGAAATTGTTCAGAAAAGCCGTTTTCTTGGTGAGAAACTCCAAAGAGTACCATACTGAGTAACAAGGTGATTCAATATATTATGCTATCATTTTATGAAAAATTTAGGAAGTGGCAAGCTTGGAACAGTACTGAGTAACATTTTGATGTAAAAATGTTATTTTTGAAAAAATGTGTGGCTTATCATTACATTGCCTGGAGTCTTTTATCTAAAAAATTAGTTGTATATAATCAACTGTTTTACTGATTTGGAATGGGTGGATTATGTCATAGACATCAAAGTCTGGAGTTTAATAATTATAATAATCGGCTACTAGATAACTTCACATACAGGGTGATTCATAATACATTGAATAAAGTTTGATAATAAAATAAATTAAACGCAATCGTTGATTGTTAGCCTAGCAACTACAATAATCAATACAGTGGAACCTCTGTATTCGTCATTAATCCGTTTCAGAAGAAATTACGAATACTGAATCACGATTATGGAATTGATTGCAAATATACTTTGTGAATTCACTCCACCATTTTTGTTACCCAAGCCTTACTATTAGCACTCCAGGTCATCTTTTAGTTTATTTTTTTAATATTCAGTAATATTGTTTTTCTTCAGGGTATTTGGTTTTGAGAGGCGCATCAAAGCCATCATATTTTATATAATACAACGGAAACTTTTTAAACTCATTCATGAATTAATGTAACTGATGTTGTTAACACCTCTCCAAACGAAAAGTTTTTGCAATTTTATTGTACAAAAAAAGTTTATTTTGCTTCATATTTTTAACAAGTCATGAAAGTTATTTTTTGAAAACAATGGCATTGTTGAAAAAATCGGTGGAACCTTTCCCATTGCTGATAATGAACTGAAGCTACATTTTAAAACAATTTTACTTTGGAACCATATATAAGATAATCTGTTAATTTACGCTGTACGGATCATATTGTTGCACGCTGTGTTCATCATCTGACAAGTACAAAATAATTGGAAAGTCACTTCACTGGTATGTTTTTGCAAACGTAGT
This sequence comes from Cryptops parisi, assembly GCA_034695005.1. Classification (NCBI taxonomy): domain Eukaryota; kingdom Metazoa; phylum Arthropoda; class Chilopoda; order Scolopendromorpha; family Cryptopidae; genus Cryptops; species Cryptops parisi. The sequence goes on along the minus strand of JAQIWH010002910.1, from coordinate 19,786 downwards.
TAAACACACTGTTCGTATCCTTAACTCTAAACATTATCTAAACTTTAGGAATTTAAATTCAAAACTTCGAAATTCGAATGGACATTGCAATTCCAAGATTATGCTTGATTTTCATAAACTCGTTCAAATCAGTATTTTAAATACCATTTTTGCATAGTCAAACCTATGTTCATTTGTTGTGTTATTGCTCGAAAATTAAATTATTTTTGTTAGTATTCTAATTGGCTATGGTTTGTTTGTGATACTAAGAAAATCAAGCAAAAATAATACCAATTATTTTTTAAAAAGATATAACCCAGTTATTTTATTTTTTCGAATTAGTTTTTCAGATTCTGTTCACTTTCAAGAATTCTGTTCACTTCAAGAATACCAGGACAACTCTCACAATGTTCAGTTTTCGATGGGCAGCCATCTTTTTCGTAGCGGAAGTTTGGTTTGCATTCAGTCCTGTTGATAGTCTGACATGTTATACGTGTCATGGAAATGTAGGTGACGCACCTTCTCCACAGATGAGAAAAGGTAAAGAGTGTGCAAATACTGCAGTGTGCAATCCAGGGTCTTGTTTTACATCGAGAATAAAACACTCGCAAATGCCTACTGTAACCGTGCAAGGTTGTACTGGTGGGAATAAAGTAGAAACTGGATGTAAGGATAAGAATGGAGCAGGCGCATGTACCTACACATGCAACACGGATTTATGCAATACATATGATCTTGTTAATTATGTTTCTGCTAACGAGGGCAACCGTTGGTTGATTTTTTATTTGGCAGTTGGAACACTGATTCTAGTTCGCTTTATGTGAACTGAAGTGATAAATGTTTTCTTCACTTGTGGGTCCGTTCGATTGATCGATGATTGACCAATGTTGTATATTTTTCATTTTGTTCCATTATTTTCTGTTACGATTTTAAAGTTGACCGCGTTCTTCGTATTTAAAGCGTTTGAAACTTTTTGTAACTTACGTACTGAAGATTGGAAATTAAACATTTTCAAGTACCGGTCAAAAGGTTGTGTGGAGCACAACCGCTGTTCGACTCGCATTCAATGTAATTGTTAAATGATGAACACAAAAAAAAACAAACAAATAATCAACGTGTGAAATATCTTGTGCAAATTTTTTTTACAATAGATAAAAGTTGTGTCTGCTCTTATAACATTTCTACATGTTTACAATTCGTTGCACGTAGCACATCCACACGTTTTCAACCATGTTTGCTAGATAATTACAATTACAATACATTTATCTACAAATACAATTATATTTTTTTGTTTTGAACAAGCCTTCAAATTTTATCGTGATTTGAAGAATTGAAGAGCTTCGGGCAGCGTAATGGTAAACCACACTTTTTTTTTCAATAATGACCTTTTTGCATCAAACTTTTTCAATACTCGTTTCTAGCTTGTTACTTCACCACTTCCTGGATATTTCAGAAAATGGCAGCATAATATAGAGAATCACCTTGTAGCTTGGTATGGAACTACTCTATGGAGCTTTTCACCAGAAAAACTGCTCTCTTGAATAATTTAAAAAATATGGCTTACTAATATGCTGCCCGAAGCCCCTCAACTGAATTGCGAAAAGTGGTGTGCGTACAGCGTGATTCATTATAGTGTATCACACTGTACGTACATTACGTTTCAATAAAACTAAATTTATAAACGAGGTCCAACAACGAGGTCTATTTCGCTGCAGTACGTTCTTGGTGATTTGCAAAAAACAGTTTTAACCCCCCCCCCCATCTATGTTGTTCCTCTAAAACACTTCATTTATGTGTAATGAAAAATACATTAAAAAATGAAGAATGAAATAATTAATTGGAGAAAATATGGTTTATTTTGCAAATGTCAATTTAACACATCTTTTCAATTTCTTCAATTTCAATTTTCGAGCCAAATTTCTTCTTGTTTGTTCATTTGTTTTTATTTTTAGGTGTCAATCGCGCTCTTATTTTGCTGAGTTTTCATAATTTTGTTATGTAATTTTTTGTTTATTTTAACTCATTTTTATGAGTTTATTGCGGTTTTCGACAATTATGGTTTCGGTTTTATGCGGTTTTCTCTAATTGTACGATGTAAGCTCTGACTTTTGTGCGATTTTTTTGTATATGCGGTTTTCTGTGTAACGCATCTATCGCATCAAAAAGATACCCGGCTGTATATTATATTTAATGCAGAATACATGCTAATGATACCTACTGATGATGATTATTGCGTAATATTATAATGCGGTATATAGCTATAATACGTTTAACTAATAATTAGAATAAATACGAGCGTAGATTCCTGTTCGATTGAATGACCAATAGGTCAATAGGTCACAAAACGTATACTATAGCTCAGGGTTTCTCTTGCATCTGCACATGTTCATGTACCAAAATATTGCATAACCTAAACTAAATATACATGTGTGGTTCTTATTTTGAGTTTACACCTATCACATAAGTAAAATGCAATGCAAAAAAAATAATAATCAATGTAATGCAACAATAGATGATGTTGGAAGGAACTCACCAGCATGAGGTTGCAGAAGCCGATCAGCCAGCAAAAGACGATCGTTCACTATAATCATCATTGGCAGTAAGCTATTAGTAATAGTATTAGTGCTGCAAGTGCAGCTCGTGTCATCATTACCGAGTTGACCTAATGGAATCAGGCGACTGATCCGCTTTTACACACACGTCCTGACACCTTGGTACAGAAAAGTGAAAGTCACCGCCGACGAGAATGTTGGTTTTGTTGGCGATTGGGCATTTGATTTTTTGTTGGTGTTTTATGTGGTTGGTGTTTTCTTGGTTCTGTGCTATGAGAGTGTAGGTTTGTGTTGAAACATTTGCTTGGTTCCACCTTTTCTTTTTATTATCTTCATCAATTTTCTCTGTATGTTGCCTCCGGATCCCTGCTCTACGAACATTGATCAACGCGCTGCTTGCCCCATATGGTTTGTACGCATGCGCAAAGCACACATCGAGTGGTAGTAACGATCGGTTTTCCGCACACACACACACACACAGACTAAAATGCAAAAGCACGCCAATCAATGGCATTCTTAAAGATTTACTTCTCATTCTTTTCGTTGCTACTTACAGGAAATGAATATGCACTGCACACTCTGTACAATATTGCATAATCTAAAAGATGTTCTGATTGCATATGCAAAACTTAAAATATATACGTACTAATACGGGGTGTTCCATGGTTGGAAATCTTTGACGAATCACCAGAAGACCCTTTTTTGGAAGTCAGGCAAAATTTAAACCTAAGACATTGCATTGATGATATTTTTAGTAACGTTAATATACCTTTTACGGTTAGTAAAAAAATGCAGCGATAACATAAGCTATAAAAGTTCGTGTACAGCTTATACAATAGATACAAATGTCCACAATAATATAGATGTTTACAAATTTATCGTGGACATTTGCACTGACAATTGCACAAGCTAACTAAAATCGCTATGTTTTGCTAAACATGCGTTTCTCAATGAGAGCAACACGTTTTTATCAAAACTTTTCAAACCAAGCAGTTTGCACTGAATTCGCTATGTTTTGGAGAAAATAGCTTGCAAACGCGCGTATATAGTATCAAAAATATAACTGTTTTGTTTTTATTTGTTATGTGTATTTTGCTGTTTGTTTGACCTCTTATGGTCGAATAAAAATAAAATAAAATAAAAAACAAGCATGGCATCTAAGCTATAGCATATACGGGTATGGGGTATATAAACATCCGATAACTGTATAAGAACAACTATACAGTCGTTACTATACAGTAGTTTAGATAGCAGAAGTGTTGCACAGTATATAAATGTCCACAACCAATTTGTAGATACTGTATATATTGTTGTTTTACAATCCAGATACTTCAGTGACACTAATTCCAAATTTTAATGCTATGCAGATCTTTTGTTGTTAATTGTTTTATAATCCGGATACTTTTTCGACGTTAATTCCAAATTTTAATATTATGAAGATTTTTTTGTTGTTTACATTTTGTTAAGTATACTGTACTCTGGTACCCCATTTGTGGTAGTAAATCTACAGCAGTTAAAAGTTTTAATACCTCGTAAATAAAATGATGCTATGTCTTTAGGTGTACACATTATTTTACTATGCACTCCTTAAAATTTAAAACCATAAAGTCAACGAGAGTACAGTCGTGTTTTGTTTCATGCAGTGAAGACAATTTAATTAAAAGAAAAAACTGTTTTCAACGTTACTAAAAATCGTATTTTTGTTGATTCAAATCACACGTGTGATGATTTTATATGAATACGTTTTTGTAAAATAAAAAATATTTATGAAATATAGAAAAATCAGCATTTTAAATGATTGCATGCATCAAAGTTTAGAATTTTTTTTTCTCTTTAAAATACTCAACAATTTAGGATAAGATTTTAAAAAATTCTTTATTAATGATCTTTTAATCTATTTTGAAATTAACTGTTTTTTTTAAGCAGTAGAGGAATTTCTTTGATGAAAAACGAATTAGATTATTGTCAACAGGTATGAATATTGATATACTGATTTAAGCTTACTATTGTATTATGTGGAAATAAAAATGATATACAGTAGTAAAAAAAGATTAGAAAACTAATGTTGAAAACTTGAATATTGGTAAGGGAGTAACACTTTTATGGTGTGAGTTATTTGCGGAAAGAGCTGAAAGTTCATATCGATTTTTAAGAAGGGTTTTGCACTTAAAGCCGAAATTAGAAACAATTAAGAAAACAAGGAACCTAATAAGGAAAGCTAGCACTAATGGAAAAGTATTGATACCTATTAATTCCAGCAAGAAAATGTTTTTCATACATTGGATTTTTTAATGAAAATGCAGGAATACGTGTTAAAAAATGACAAGGCGTATATTATTTTTCGCTACAAAATTGATTGTTAGAATATCGTTGAATTATAGTACCATTATCAAATTCTTACATTTTGGAACTCCACTTTGGAGCAGGTTTTAGTTCTTTTTATAACCCTTAACCTACTCACTATAGACTCGAATGTTCACCATTTTTTTCATTGTTTTTTGAAATACCGTGACGTCATTGTGACGTAAAATTTTCATTGCGTCACGATAGGCTGGAACATTCAGTATCCTCTCCAGTTCTGTTCGTGTAGTTGTTTTTGTTTTTTTTGTAAGATTATCCAGAACGTGATATTGTAATTAATTTTTTTTCACTAATTGAAGTATCTTTTTTGTTTTTATGTTCGGGAAACGGAAACAGTACTGAATGCTGTTGAAGTATAATCTCGCATAACAAAATTTAATCTTGCATAACAAAATTTGTGTTGATGTTGGTTAAATCGAAGAGCTTTCATAAAGGCAAGCCACATTTTTGAAATTGTTTAGGAAAGCCGTTTTTAATGAGAAACTACATAGAGTACCGTACACACAAAATGATTCTCTATATTATGATGCTATTTTCTGGAAAATCAAGGAAGTGGTGAAGTAACAAGCTAGAAACAGTGACGAGGAACAGTTTGATGTAAAAATGTCATTTTTTTGAAAAAGCGTGCTTACTATTATGTTGCCCGAAGTCTTTCAATTATAGACTTTGGCAATTTATAATTTTATTCTTCATTGCACGTGGAGAGGATGTTTGATATCAGTGATCATCTTCCTATTTTTGTGACTACTATAAAAATTAAATAAAAAGGGTTGTATCCAATATTGATGAGATAAAAAGGAGTTCTTATAAATACTCAACCCATAATATGGAAAACTCTAGATCAACTTCGAAAAACTTTTAATTGGCAGGGTGTATGAATGTGAAAGTTTCCATGACTTTTTATGATAGGTTCCTTTCGACTATCTTGTGAGGGCATTTTTTTACACAGATAATAAAGAGTATCACTACTACTGAAAGTAGCCTAAGTATCCTAATACTGAAACCTCCATAATTGAAAGATCTATATTGTTTCAAATAACAAAATTTTAAAAATTTCACAATAAAATGAATTTAAAGACCATCTTTTAATGCCTAATTGCAAAATCATAATCATAATTTCTTTTATTACTGTAGTACAATAACAAAGTACCGCCAGAAGATTACTTCACAGCAATACGCATTCACCGTACAGGGAAGCAAACACGTAATTGAAGGCTTGCCCGGAATAACATTGTATGTTACAAAAATTCAATTTTGAGATTATTATGGAAAACTGTGCCTCATATATGGGCCTAACTAGTCAATAAACAAATTCATACTTACCAAAAATATACATATATCACTTCGAAATTGGACACCTAATATGTGACAATCAATGTGTTGCTGAATACTTCTCTTGCCATTTACTCAAAACTATGAATTGTTACATGCAACGTTATTCCTGGCAAACTTTCAATTATTAATGTTAATGTGTGAAATTTTATTTTATAATATCTATTTAGTATTTGCTTACTACAAAATGTATACATGTTACGGACAATGTGTACAATCTAAGCATTGTATACAATGTCTAACCTGGTGAGGCGATGCGTGAATTTAGCAGTAAAATAATTATGGTAAAAAAATTTCAGGTTAGGTTTAAATTTAGGCTTAAATGTTTTTCTTAAAGAACAAGTTTTCAACTAATCTAATATAACCTAAACTGACCTAACTTAGCCTCGACTAACATAAACAGTTCTATATAAGATGTCATTTTATACTTTGCAAAAGACGCCAGGCATTGTATACAATGCCTAGATTATATACATTGTAACATTATTATAACATATTTAACATATAGACTATAACATATAGACGTACAGTATATAACGCCGTCGACGAACATGAAAAAAAATTGAAAGCTTGCCCGGAATAACGTTGCATGAAACAATTCATAGTTTTAAGTAAATGGCAAAAGAAGTCTTCAGCAACACATTGATTGTCACCTATTAGGTGCGCAATTTCAAAGTGATATATGTATGTTTTAGGCAAGTATGAGTTTGTTTATTTACAGCACTAGCTAGGCCCATGCACGAGGCACAGTTTTTCATAAAAATCTCAATATTGAATTTTTGTAACATAAAACGTTATTCCGGGCAAGCCTTCGATTTTTGATTAATGACGTTCACACTTTGGTTAGTAACGAAACTCATGGCATAACAAATACTGAAATTTGCTTATATGTATCTTCGAAACTAATAGTCATGGAAAAAAAACAATTTATACTTATTTAGTCGAGGATGCATTGTTGTCAACGAGTATGTCAAAAAGTATATTATAGAGGTTTGGTTGTATGTGTATTATGTCCATCATCAAAAAATATGTGTTTTATTTTTTATTTTATTTTCAAGATTCACATGTCATAGAGATGTATTGTCTGAATAATTATTATTGTTTTTTGATTTTTTTTAATGTATTGGTCTGCCAATTAATAAAAATAAAAAATAAAAATTTTTCATGTTTGATTTAGAATAAATAAACAAACAGCTGTTAGACTATAATGTTGGCTTTTTGCAGAGTTGCCGTGTATTGCGGAATAGTGCGTCAATACACTACACTACACTACACTGATACTCTACTAAGCTAAGTTTATAAGTATACTTTTCTATATATTGTAAGCTTTTAGGTCTATTTAACCTGTTTTTACGTCATGTTTTGTGTTATGTATACAAATAGATGTATAATCGTGTGTATTCAATTGAAATCGACTTCATTTCGCCAATCAGATAATAACTTAAATACACGCTGTATTTAAATTTAAAATCAATGTGAAGCGAAGATTTTTAATTCCAAAGTACTTTGGTTATCCTGTAAAATAAATTAGCGTGAAAACACTAATAGGATTATCGTGCTATTTAAAACGAAGCGTATTAAAAAACAAAAACAATGTTGACTACACGAATTTCGACGTTTAACCTTTAAATCACTTAAAATGCGTCGTTGCATTTCGAACGCACTAAGTCTAATTTATTCGTAACCAACCATTTTAAAGAATTATTTAAAAGCATAAGAAACAGTTTGCGACGTTCACTTTTTGAAACATCGGTAATGATTTCAAATATTATAGGTTCTGTGTCGTTGTTGGACAGAATAAGCCAGCTAAAATTTAGGATGTCTCTTCCACGTGTATGATGATAAATCAACTCTAAATGGATGGTGTCACTGTGCAAACATTAACTGAAAAGAGCTTAAAACTTTTTTTACCTGTACCTTTAACAACAGCTGTCAACTTTAAAATACGAAGGATTTTTTTTTTTTGCTAGGTTCTTTTTGCTAACCTGTTTTTTTTTATAGATATTTTTTCTCTAACGTCAGGAATTTTTTTGCAAGAAAACAAGAAAAAATGTTATTTTTTTTTGGTGTTGAGAGTGGGCGTGTTTAACTTGCCTTTTGTCAGCCAAAAAGTTTGCTAACAAATCATATCATTTTTAAAAAAAAACCACTGAAGTGTAATGGAACTCGTGTTGTTCATTTCTTTCACGTTCAATCTTTTTTTATGAAAGAAAAAATCTAGGTTCATAGTATAACTATTTTGTTAAAAAATTTAATCAGGTTCACCGATTTGCCTAATGCTGATGTTTAATTAATATATTTAAAGCACAACTATCAGCGAGATGGATCGATATTGTGTAGTTTATGTAAATAATCCTATTCGAATCGTATTATTACATAACTTTAATGACATTTTGTAAAAAGGGTCGAATATTTATGTTAATTTTAAATGCTGCACGAGTGTAACCAAGTGTTTGAAATGGATTAGTTATGTAAGAAATGAGCTAGTAAGAATATTACAAAGACGTGTGTTCATCTTTAGCTGAATGTATACATTGTTAGATAGTTTATGAAGGTTCGTTGACATTTATCTCAGCTCCACTGATTTAAAGTACTGTAGATTTTCTTGTAATATTTGATATTGCATGAAAATCAATTAATGACGATCTACGATTTTTCACCACAAAATTCTATTCCTGTATGGAATTTGCTTCCCAATTATCTCAGTTCGATCACTTTCACATGTAAAATATCAAAGTGCAATTTATGTTGTTGTCATTTAAAAACAAACAAACTTGTTATTTACATTTTATTTACATAATTCACTGTTTTGTTGTGTATGTATTTGTCTCAATGGGATGTAGACTGTTAAAATAAAAATATGAATAAATAAATAAATAATAAATAATAACACTACACATGTAGTGGCTAATAATTCAGCAATGGAAGTTGACCTTTCACCACTAAGACATGCTGATACTTCCGTGTTAACGCGCCCACCTGCTTGTACTCCGTTCTGGGTTCATTTCCCAGGTGAGGTTTGTAGAAAAAAATACCATACAATAACCATATTTATGAATTATGGTTTATGTACGGTTTATGTTTTTCTTAACCTAATCTGAAAAATAAATCCAGAACCAAGTACAAACAGGTGGATGGGTTAACACGGAATTACCGAAAGGCTATAGTAGATCAGTTTTGGGCAATTGTTAAAGTCGAATAAAGCAGTTTTAGAAACTTGGGATTTATTTTCATGACATGTTGATGCGAAATAAGAAATCATCCCTCCCCCCCTACCGATGAAGGATAGTTTCAATTTAGTACATTTCGTGTAAGTGAAAATGTCCTGAGGTGAACGACTTGTCTGGTGCAGAAATATCTTAACCGGAAAATCTTAAATTGAAACACTGCTAACATTTCTTAGCGTCACGTCTGATAGAGGTATCATGAAGACATCTTTCTAACATGTGAGAAATAACATTTTCTTTTTCAGGTGTCTGCTCGGTAATGGGTTTTGAGTTCTCACTCGGTAATTTTGCTCAAGGTGAAAATGATAGAGTTAGAACCCCAATGTTTTCAGACATATTTTTAAAAAAACAAACAAAACACGATGAATTAATACATAAGGCCAAATTAAAACCAATATCTGATAGATATGAAAGAATCAACATGTGTGCTTCAATTTTTGTGTTAAACTGAAGAATTATTGATTCCGCAATGCCTTATATAATGGTATTAGTTACCAAACCAATATGGTGGTTACAAAACTAATGTCAATATTTTTCGGTGGTTTAGGTTTGAGCAAAAGTTGAAAGTTTTAGCGAAAGTTTAGCGAAAGTTTAAAGTTCAACACAGGTATGTAATTGGAGGTTAAGGGGTAGCACCGACTGCCCTAAGGCTTGTCATTTAGTTCAACACAGTACACATACGTTCAAAGCGTTATATAGGGTAGGTCATCAACGTTTGAGAAGAAAACAAAAAAAAAGCAAAAACTTTTATTTACTGTCAATGTAACGTCAATGAAAAATATACTGCGTAACAAATCGAATATACCGAATACATTTTGTCGATCCTGCAGGTTATTCGATTTATGTCTTTTGATGAACATTAGTCTTATGGTAGACGTAACTTGTAAGTATTTGTAGTGTATCCACAAAATTTGAAGAAATTGAAACTAAAAATAAATTTGTAAACATTATTTTAGATAAATAACGTTTGAAGTAAGATCAAAGAGGCTTCATCAACAATGTTGATATTATGGTATTAGGACACGAACTGTAATTTTAAAATTTGGAAAAACCCTTTCACAAGAGTCTGTTTCAGTTGGTAAATAGTAACGTTGTGCTTGCCTGCGTTGGTAAGAAAATGATACTTTGTGGATAATATTTTCAAGCGAATTAGTAGCACCCCTGAAGCATTTCTGACTTTGAACCACCGGTGGGTCGTTAGTGAAACTAATTTGGTTGTTAATTAGTGACCGTGATTTGCTTAATTATGCGCGTGAGTGAGCCGCACACAACATCCCTGGTTGCTCGTATCTTCTTTACAACGACATAATAACGAGTGTCCTATCCAAAACCTGGCTACGACATAACATATTTTACGTTGTAAATTTTATGTATTTCTATTTTTGATAAAAAAAAAAACTTAGAAGAAATTACGATGAATTAGTATACAATTATGTATTAGCTATGTGAATTGTATTATCCTGTTACGGTCATTTGATTTTTCTTGCAATCTCACTTTCATTGCTTTTGTTTTGTATAAGAATTTTGTTTATTCCGTTGTATCGCCGCTTGATAGAGATTCTGATTAATAATTAATTAAATTAAACCTAGTGTTTTTTATTATATAAAACTGACATTCTTATTTATGTAGGCTACTAGTTGAATGGATGAATCTGGTGATCTGAAACCTCTAAATTTACAGCTATGCAGTAAATCTCGAAATTTATATGGTTTAGATGTGCAAAAAATCGTTGGAATAATGTCTTACAGACAGTAATTCGAAAATGAGGGCACAAAAAAAAGTAAAGGAGAAAAAATAATATAAGATTCAGCTTTTTTTGTGTGATTGTGAAAGTTTGAAGGTGCTGACACATGTGGTTAGGGTGTGAATTAAAGCTCTAGTAAATTACTAGCTCAGTCATGTTGCCAACGGAAACTTCGTGATTTACGATTGTTCACGATCGTTGGACATAAAAGAAATTTTCTGTTAATTCAACTTGAGGTGAAAACACCAATTTTCATCACCTTTGAAAATTTGCCGAATAGAATCGTTTGATAACACTGCGTTAAATAAATATGCATCAATTTGCTCACACTGCAATATCTTATAATTTGTAATTAAAAGCTCATCAACGTGTTGATAATTTATAAAAAAACAAAATATTAAAGTTGACCGTGCAAACAATTCATCTCATGTCTCTCTCGCAGTTTTCTTATTTTTTGTACTTTTTATTTTTACCTTATGAAGCTTTTAGGAAAGCAAAAATGTTGTGAAGGTGTTAAAGAGGTCTATCCGGTCGGTAGAGTAAAAATATTTTCATCGAAATTTGTACTTGATACTAGTGTGCCATTTCCGTCGCAAGAGACAGTTGGCCCAGGAAATCGTACAGTCCAGTTTCATTTAGGGTCAAATTTGGGATGCATACCAATGTATATATAGAAGGGAAGGACAAAGACCAAAGTACTCGATTATATCGAAATTAACATTGATATTAACGTCACATCCGTCTCACAACAATTTTAGAAATATAGGTATACAGTATAGTTTATTGGAGATAGCAAAGTGTACTTTTGAAGCCTAACATTGGTTAATAACAGGAGCATCATTTATTTTTTACATTTATTTTAGGTCAATGCATTGCAAAATTGTTTTGTATGTAAAACAATAGTTCAACAAGGAATTTATAAATTACAATGGAAGGTTCTAATCTAACTATAAAAATGCCATCTAACTCTTTTTCTGCCTGTGTGAAACCGCTAATGGTCGCTATGATAACCATTAGTGGGATCATGGAGAGCAACACATGGCTCTTTTGGTATTAAGTACCACTAAACGGTAATCACCAGCCGTTCAACCACCAACAGAAACGATGAAAGAAAGTTTTGTTTAAAACTTTACCTTTTTTTAAACGGGTGTCAACTAGTATCTCATATTATAAAATGCTAAAATGATCCGATGCGCGTTGAATGTTTCCATGACAACAAGTAAAAGCACGAGTAACCATTGTTGACCAGTGGCCCCGAATTTTGCCAGGCAACAATGGATTGCGTAATGAAAACCACTTTCTCGTCATTGTTAACGGGTTTCTTACTTGTGTTTTCTATCAATAAAATGCTAGATCCAGGTTGAAGTCCCGTGTTTTCTGAGTTTCTGTAACAACCAGTAAACAAATATCGACCAATCCCATAGCGACATCTATTCTATCTTTATCGTCCTCACCTCATCATCATTCCTGTAATTTCTGATTTAATAAAGTGTGATGTCAAAATGCCACAGCCCATATGGCCAGTCGGTGCCCTCGTAATAAACCAAATACCTATCAAAGAATGGCTCTTAAAGATAGCACTTTTCCAAGTTATTGTTTAAAAAAACATACTTTTAAAATGTATTTTCAACAACAGTATTGTACCATGAGTATAGTGAACAGTTCACTATACTGTATACCTCCGTATCATAGTTGTGTACTTTGCCATAATAACAAGAACTCCATGAACCACGGGATCCACCATAACAACGTAAATGTTAAGTTGTTAAACTTTTAACGAAATGTAACAGCTATGTCAAACGGTAGCAGTTTAACACAATTAGAAATAGCGGTTAATAAAGCATTCGTTAATGAATTAAGCAACGCATTATGAATCAACGAGAAAGCTCTCCCCGATTGTTGTTTCCACGCATTGCTCATACGTATAGCAGTGAAGCTCATTCGAGCAGCAACGCTTTACCTTCAAACATGGAAATACAAATTAAAAAAAATTCAAAATAAAATAATTAATTGAAACATAAATTAGCGTTTACGTAAACAGTAGTTTATTACAAATTCAATAATTTTGTCATATTTTAATTATGTTAGTATACAAATCTGCTTTTCATAACTCGATATTTAAATATTAATATGATTGAGAACAAATTAAATTAATTTATTTATTCATTTTATTTTTTTGATCTTTACTTGGATCGAAAGATACAAATTGCCGATAAATTAATTTGCCGATAAAATAATGACAAAATCAATATCAATAGCTAATGAAACATAGATTATGTGAAAAAATGATGTACCATATATACAAATAAATAGTCTTTGTGTATTGAAATTTTAAATTAAATAATGACATATAATACTCATATATTTTAAATTACCATTATATATTGTTTTGATGATACATAAATTTTCGATCAAATCTTAAACGAAAGGTAACCTTGTAAGCTGAAAATATTATTGATATTGTCGAACTACAAAAAATGTGATTTATTTAGAATAAACCGATGATGTTAAAAACTACTCTACATATCCTATTTTTCTCCATCATTATGAACAGGTTTTTTATTTAGGCTACGTTCACGTTGGACGCTTATTCGCTAAATACTTCCAAAGATAGTCGATAAGTCTTTTTAATTTACATAGAACCTGCATTGGTTATCGACTATATTTGGACGTTTATGAGCGTTTTTAGCGAAAAAGCGTACAACGTGAACGTAGCCTTTGTATACAACAATAATAATATGCAAATTTGATATTAACATTTTCAAATTTTTCTTTAAGAATTCATTAATGGGCAACCCATCTTGATATTATGCAATTATACAATTATAATACAAAAGCATTGTGCCACGAGACAAAATATTGTACCAATAATCGAATCTTATTTTTTTATTTACGACGTTCAATCTTGCTCCCAGAGGCTTCTTCAGGTAAGAAGTACAATAGAAAGAGAAGCAGGTAACTGCTGATCCAACTACAGTTATACTCCATTTTACATTAGCTGGCACAGAATTTGCATCACACCATCTCGCGCGCCTAACACCCTTGTATCTATACTGGCGGCAGTGGCAGCAACTGAAAAGTGTGAGAGGTACGCTCGTCAACCATTGGCTGATTCATCTCGCTGCCTCCAATTCCAATTCTAATTCTGTGCCAGCTAATTTGGGATAGAGTATAGAGATGATGGGTGGTTAAAGATGACTGCGTGCGTGAGTGTGTATTTACTTATGTCTCATTCTAGTTTCCTATCCTTTCTTTTCTTGCCTGAAGAAGGTTCTAGAAGGGAGGCGAAACGGTCGATCCAATATCTTTTTCATCAAAAAGTTTTTACTAGTGATAATTTATTATATGAAATATCGCAGAAACATTTTCTAACACGTTTATTAATCGGCTAACACGATCAAAAAGTTGGCGTAACATTGTTTCAAATTTCACAACAGTCAAACATTTCGCCACTATGCTTTCACCGTTATGGATACTTGTCAATATTTTGAGTTTTAACGGTTATTTGTCTTCATGTAACCCAATTTTTCGTATACTGTATATCACTTCTACTGTCATACAACGGTCTTGAAATTGGCATGTAGCTTTTTTCATTCAGAACGTTGCGTCTATTTTAAATGAGCTCACATTGCAATAAATGTTATATGTCATTAGCTTTGTGGAGTTTCCTACCAATACAATTACCCTATATAAAACAATGACAGCAGAATAGTATTGCCATTGAAAACAGAAGCACATCTTGATCGTCTTTAAAAATGATGTTAATAAACGCTTAAATCCAGTTGTCGTTTATAATTTAGGCTTAATGGGAAAACCTATGTTGTTTATTTTGTAAAATCACGATATCTTTAATTTATATCTTTTGTTTTGTTTTGTTCGCTGGTTTTTTGTTCGTCTTAGATTTACAGATGGCGAATATCACACGTCTGTGCCAAGGCACTTTTCCATCATTCCCATAAAAAAAAAAAAAACAATCTGTGATAGAGAAAGATTTTGTTTAGTGTTATGAATGCCATTAGAATAATTATGAGCGTTAGTGTTATGAACGTCATAATTAAATTAATGAATATAGATGGTACAAATTTCGGGCACAAGTTTCTAACGAGAAAATTAATGAATGCTCAATTTATATAGCATGTGTAATTTTGTGGCGATGGTTTTGATCACATGTTCAGAAAATTGATTATAGTGGAATAGCATCAGCCACTGTGTGGTAGAGCTTTTTGAGACTGGCGAAATGAGCTGTCTGGACTCGATGTTTGTTTTTGTTTTTTTTCTTGTTTTCTTTTTACCCAACTTTACCCAACTGTTCGATTAAAGATGAAAAGCAACATGATGAATGATCCAATTAACTAGGTTGTGTTGAGACTCAAACATTTTTCCTCAAGTCTGTACTTCGTAAAAATTTTCAGTTAAAACGTATGTACTCAGAGATCAATTTATTTTATTCGTATTTTTTGGTAATGATGTTTCTCGGTACAGTTAACTTAAATTACTGTTCACTAATGAAGAACCTTCTAACACACGCAATTTTTGGTGTGGCAATTGGAGCGATTCGTGAACAACTGTGACATCAGATTCTTGCCCTATTAATGTGAAATGGAACTGATGTCACAGTTGTTTTCAAAAATTGCTTGAAGGGCTACACCAAAAATTGTGTATGTCAGACGGGTCTTGAAAGTTTTAAATTGATGTTTTATTAAAATGTTATTCACTACTCTCCGTCAGACAAATGTTTCACAGAAAAGACTACAATTAATAATAAATTTTGTTATTTATAAAGAAAATTTCTTATTTATTTTATTAATTAGCTTAAAATACACGGTCGACACGAATAGAATCAATATTTTGTTTGTCTTAGTTATTACTGTTTTTAATCTAAACGTTATTTTGAATTTATTTTAAGTTATATTATCGTTTCAGAATTTTTCTTTTTACCAGCTTTTACCATGCTTTTGCGAAGCGATTATTTTAATTTGATACGATGAAAGTTAATGGGAGCAAATATTTTCTTTTTAAAACGCAGCCTAAGCAAACATGGTCAGACATTTTTAAGTTTTTTAACTAAGCTCAGATAAGTAACTTCAAATATTTAGATTACTAATTTGGGTTTGTTTGTTTGTTTGTTTCTCTCAAGCTTACTTTTAACGTGAAAAATTTATTTTACCAGCTGCAGAAATGATCTAGGTAAAAACCATAGCTACAAAAGACAAAAAAAGTATTATTCAAAGTTATGGGTGAGTTTTAGTATATGACCCATGGAATTTTTAATTTCCTATATAATGTAAGCTTCCCATCTGGTAGAAAAAAAAATACAGTATGAATTTGTATTGGTAAAAAATAAAACACAAAATTCGCTAATATGCGATTTAAGTTAACTGAAGTAGTGTATAATACGACTTTTTTGGCCATTTACTATAGCTCACACCCGGTGGTGCTTTTGGGAGACTAGGTTTGGGTAGTTAATCAAAATCGCATATTAGCGAAATGTTATATTTATTTCCAGTTTTATTTATTACCAATACAGATGTATATGTTGTTATTACACAAAATTGGAAGCTCAAATATAAGCTATAATAATAAGTTTTTATGCAGAAATTCCATTGGCCATGATACTAAACTTCATCCAAAGTTATACATAAATTAAGAGTTGGAAAACATTGTTGTCAGTGTTATTGCGTTGAAAAGTTTGGTTGTTTTTCCGTGTTTTCTGTTCCAAAACTATATTTTTTGGAAGGAAGTAACCTATGTTTTACCATTCCGATAAGATAAAAATAAACGAAAAACTAATACGTAAATTCTGGAGCCTTGATAACAAATGTCATTTTGGCAAAAGTTCAAATTTGACATTCACCAAATGGAAAACACTATGCATCATGGACTAGCCTGTAAACTAAAAAGTATACCAAACTTTTTTCTACAGGGTGATTCAGAGCAACTTTTTAGAGATGATAGATGACACGTACTGAAAAGTCTTAATAAACTATAGTCCGCAAATTACTTTCGTAACGAAATACAACTAAGTTAAGGTGAAATGAAAACGTCATATACTCAATGTGGAATGTCACGTGTTGGTTTATATTCATATTTAGGCCGTATAATGATTTGTATTACCAATACGTCATAAAAATTCAGTAATTTAGTTGTATCTCGTTATGGAAGAATTCCCGGACTATAGTTTCTTAATAAAAGATGTTTTATTAAATGCCTTTTATCACCTCTGAAAGTTTGGGAATAATTAGTCTGAATCACCTTGTATGATGTTCTACATTGTAGTTTCTTGTACAGTAACATTGTATGGTAAAATTGAAACTTCACTCTACCTTGCAATTATACATTTTCTCAAAATAATCAGATTTAGCATTTCTTTTCCATGAAGATTTCTCGGAACTTTGATGATAAGAAACCTCTCAAACGAAAAACTAATTTTGTGACAAAAATCGATACTTTGTCTTGATGGTTACAGGGCATATTAGAAATGAGAGAAGAAATAACAAATTTTTTATTTTGAGGAATATTTTCTTCATAGGAGAGTTTTTAATAAAAATTAGTTTAGGCTGCTTATAACAATAGTTTCGTCAATAAGATAATTTTATGAATTTTACTACTGTACAATACTAGAAAATGATTTTTCTCAATACACCGAAATGCATGAACATAGTTACCTTTTAAAATGAAGGGCTCCGGGCAATACATTGATAAACCACATTTTTTTTCCAAATAGGCATTCTTATATCAAAATGTTCCTCAGTAGCTTACGGTTTCTAGCTTGTTACTTTACCACTTCCTGGATTTTCCGGAAAATGGCAGCTTAATATAGAAAATCATCATCTTGCTTAGTATGGTACTTAATGAAGTTTCTCACCAGTAAAAACTGTTCTCCTGAACAATTTAAAATAAAATGTGGCTCATTATTATATCGCCCGAAACCTTCAAATTATTAACAATAAATCAAATAAACGAACTGAAGAATGAGACGTAGTTAAGAAAACGATATTTTATGTTTTTCAACAAATAATTGAGCTCTTGGGACCAAAGTTTCATTCGTTCGCAAAATCGGAAGCTTACAGGTAATCATGAAACCAATGAAAGAATATCAGTTCTTGCACTTTCAAGACTTTTGCTAAAAAATACGTTAAAATCTAGGATTTAAAATGTAAAAAATATACATAGGTTTGTAATTAATACATAGTACAGTACGATTTAAAAAAATGAACAGAAATATTTGGTACTTACCGGTTAGAGCGGGGCCCCGTTTGATGTTACTGTTTGTTTGTACTCGGTTGTGGGTTTATATTGCAGGTTAGTTTAGGAAAACAAAATTAAATCATTCATTTAACACGTTTCTTTGTTTTTTCTAACCTAACCTGCAATATAAGCCTATAACCGAGTACAAGCAAATATCAACATAAAACTGGGCCCCGCTCTAACCGGAAAGTACCAAATATTTATAAACTCAGATAATGCAATGTGAGTTACGATTTTTCATTTACACAGCAATGATGGTTTTTAAAATAAAGTTGAATGTAAATCAAAATAAAAATTCTGATTTCCATTTTGATTTCAAAAAAACAAGCTGATAGCTACAAAAGAAAAAATGGTAGTTAACACAAGTATTTAACCCGTGCTATAGCACACGGGAAGGGTTTTATTGTTATGAAACGTGAACAATATACTGTATAATGTGAGCACCTAGAATTGTTGCGTTATTCCCACTAACCAAGCAACTCCAGTTAATGGAAGAATGTTACACCTCAACCACCAATAACAGCTGACTTAAGGATTCTGCGCAATGGGCGTGACTAAAGCGTCCATGAGACACACATAGAGATTTTCACAGATCAGAGTCATTTTTGTTATTAATTGCTTCGAAGATTTTTATGATGCTTATCGATAGACCATTCTGTTGCCTTTAATCTACTTTCATGCTTTTTTTCTGCTTTCACTTGGCAAACAGATTCAATGAAAGTTCTAATTAAAACTACGTACACGTCATTATCAAATGTTACAGATCACCATAGACGCTAATCTTACTGAAACCCTGTATCGGTCAGCGACCAATATATCAGTTCCTTTCCGTACTCGAACCAGAATTCCGTAGTCGAATGTCTTCAAGGCAAATGTGCCTCATTTTTATACTCTTTCACGTAATGATCTTTTCATCCATGATAAGACATACGTGTCTGCATGCTAGCTTTTAATGACGAATAACCACATGTTAAACCACAACTTAGTCAAATTTTCAACATGAGTGATGTGTAATACATTTAGTTCCAAAAAATCATTAACTTCTAATTGCTGTATGTTCGTAATTATATACCATATTTGTACGTATTTTCGTAATTATAACTTCTAATTGCTGTATGTTCGTAATTATATACCATATTTGTACGTATTTTCGTAATTATAACTTTATTATAATTAATTTTATTTATTTTATTCACTTTTGTACTGTCCAAAAAAAATTCTTTGCTAGCTACATTCCTTTATATTTACGTTTATTTTAGTAGTGTTGTGGTGACCGGGTTTTCACCCTCCGCTAGCTAGGGGTTCTAGGAGAGGGACCGTCACCCCCAGGTTCGTTTCTCGA
>JAQIWH010002909.1:0-22196 GCA_034695005.1 Cryptops parisi | reverse complement strand
TAAAGTTATACATAAAAACCGGTGCAGTGCAGCAGGGTTAAAAAGAAAAACTGGTTGGGCATCAATTGGACAAAAAACACAAAAGTTTTCTCAACCACGTGTTTAAAAGAAAGAAACCATCTTACATTGTCAATATTATCAGCCAAAAAATGAAATTATTACTTAGTTATTGGTTAATGATCTTTTGATTACTTAATGCAATTAAAGATAAATTTGTCGTATAACTATTACTAATTAAAAAAAGAATTCTATAAATAGTATCAGCCAAAATGATACCAAGCTGTTGTATGAGCAAGATAATAAAACATTTCATCAAAGTACATTTTTATTTTGTAAAATCATTATGTTCAATTTTTCTTATTTAATACTTTTCATCTAATTACATTTTTTTATTTCTCGTTATTCATTAAACACAACAGAAAAATGCATTCATCAACAATTCTTACACTTCCTTGTCTTATCTTAACAGTATTCAATGTCTGTCTAAACAAAACCATTACTATTTAAAACAAGAGGAATTTGGCTACTGGTGCAGAACTCTTAGGATTTTGGCTATATAAAGTCCAATCTCTCCTGTTGAAGTGGAAGACACCTAGAAACAGAGTGGATCATCTACAGTCTACTTACACTCTAGCATTAGAACTACATTACCGAACACGTGGTAACGCTAATAGAAATGTGTTCAATATAAAGATAATGCAACATAAAACTGAACTACAGTATGTCTTTACCTGTTGAAACCGTAACGACGTGATATGGCTCGTTCCCTTCTCGATAAAAGGAATATTCAGGATCCGACTGGTTTCCAAGAACGTTTAAAGTGGAATTTTCATCAACGGGAAGTGGCAAAGTTTTGTACGTATTCTCACGATGATCGGAACTGATTCGAGCATCTCCAACAGAAGACAAATTCAGTCGTTTATAGCTATAAAAAAATAAATTAAAATCAACTTATCCCCCTTTTTTTTAAAAATCAGGCTGTTGATTGTATTTATTTTTTTAAGCTGATAAAGTGAAATATACTTTATCACATAGACACTATCGCAAAATCAACCAATACCTGTTGCAATGAAGATAAGTCTCTCCTGGTTGAACTTCGTAGACATCCACAAGGGACTCGTCCGTTTTGGATGGATTTGGTCCAGCTTCGATACTATACATTTCCAGCTTTAAATTTGTTTGAATTGCAAGATTGATTCTAAAATAAAAGGTTACGTGTTTTTTTTTTTCAAAAAACTGAAACTGTTTTAAATTGTTATATACGAGTATATACGACTCTTACCCCAAACCATCGGTTATTCCATAGCCTTTCGACCGCAAAACATTCATCACTTCGTGAAAATCTTTTGCGCCCAACATTGCACGACATACAAAATGACGCGCTACAGATTTAAAAAACAGAAAATTTTGTTTATTTAACTATAGTGTTCATTATGACGTTTCACGATAATTAACTTCCACATTTTTATTACTCTTTCTGGCGTTCAATTATTTTTTGTTGCCATTCTGCCTCCGAGCCAACAGGTTATGGACCCAGCACGATTCCACTGTATTTACTACATTTATTATGAAACTTACGCATTTTTCCGCAATGTACATCAGCTTGAATGATGTTGATGCTGAATGCCACGCCGTGTTGATTGCTACTCATGCAAAACCCAGGTAATTCACCTGCGTAACAAAATGTCGAAAATTTTTCTTTCGTAACGGTGACGCCTTCAATCAATTCAGTAATTTCCGCTTGAACAACGTAACAATGATTCAGTGCGTTGGGTAAGGCATCTTCATTGTGACCGATAAGTTGCTACGTTTATCCAGTTTCAAAAATTAGGTTAACGAATGATGAAAAACAAACAAAAAATTTGAAGAAAAAAGTAAACCCTACCTGATTAGATTTGTTACAAATAATAGTTGAACAACCAATCTTGGTATGCTTCAACAACTCATCCTTAGTGCATGCATAGGCAGCGTCCAAATGAAGTAAAAAAAGCTACATAAATAATTTAATAACATTAAAATAATTTACATAAATTTATGGTATTTCTTAAAATTCTCAACATTTGAATACTTTGCGGTTAGCTAAGAAGCCCACTTGTGGAGTTACTTGTTTATACTTGGGTTATAAGTTAAACAAAATTCAGTTCAAGCAAAGTTGAACAAATTTAGGTATAGTTAACAAATAGCGCCACAAGCGGACTTCTCAGTCAGCTAACTACAAAGTACGCCAATGTGTATTTTAAATACAAATTTTAAGTAAACACAGTTTTATGTGATTGAAATTGTCTTAGCTTACTTTATCAAATGGAATATCAGCCCCGTCTGCTATACCTTCGATCTCTTTCACGTAATCGGGAAAAACATTTTTAACCAACGATAAACTATCATTATACATCTGTAATTAAAAACCAAATACTCTGTTACCTTATTTTATAACTGAAAATTAAAAAAAAATTTAAAATCTTTAAAATAATGCTAACAATCTTTCCGGCTTCTGTTTCATAGAAATCAAAAATCACTTCATTCAGTTTGTATGCAGCAGTCATGTACTCGTGGATCATGCTTTTAAATTTCAAGCCCTAAAAAAATTTATAAATGCCAAATAACTATAAATGCATGATGCATGATGTTCCTGAAAGGTCTAGTTAAATGTTACCACTTGATGGCCAACTTCATAATGAGATCCTTTGACGCTAATATTTGGAATAAAGGTATTTCTCGTAGCCATCTTCAACGTGTATTATTATAGCTACAATGAGAAGAGACACAGAAACGGGGTCGTTCACAAACAAGAACCGGTTTCATGGATTAATAATATGCAAACAATCCAAGCAGCTGTTTCTAACTTTGATTTCCAGACGACACTAAAACGCGATAAAGTAACAGTAGTGTGTTAGAATTAATTTAGCAGAATAACGGATCCTTTGATTGCACGTCTACGCTGATAAAATTGATAACAGTAATCTGATTCTAAAAATAAATAGATTAAAACTGGAGACTTTGCTGTATCTATACAGAAATGAATTTCTTCGTGTCTTTCCGACCACAACTTACCGTAAAATAATGTTTCCTTTTCGAAACTGAATCGTCGAATATTTATACAAGATATATAAACGTAGTGGTGTTTCACAACAATAATCTACGATGCAATACAAACATTTCAAATCTAGGTTATAAAATATAAAAATTGAAAATAAAAGTCTGCTTCAACAAGGAAACTATAAAATCAGCATTCGGAACATACAATAACAAGTATATCATATAAATACAAAAATTGTCAATATGCGCGACACGATTGATCGAGTGTTATGTAATTGAAAAACTTCTGGACAATATAGTGAGTGTTGAGTCACACTTTTTCCACAAATGACATTTTGTATATCAAACTGTCGCTCAGTATTTTCCAGAAAATGGCAACATAATATAAAAGTATAACGACCTAGTTGCTCAGTATGCTATTATTCTATGATGAAGTTTCTCAACTAGAAAAATAAAACGGCTCTCCTAAACAATTTTAGAAAATGTGGTTTTGTCATTGTATTGCCCGAAGCCCTTCAATTAAAAACACTGTGTATGATATGTCAATTATTTAATTATTTTAAAATAACTACTTCCTCTTGAAGGAATAATGTCAAATTAAAACTCCTACAATCAAGATAAATTTCCTTTCATAACTGGTGAAAAAAGCACGCTCTAGTCGTTTATTATTAGAAATTTTTATCATTTGGCAAAAAAAAAGATGGATACATTACAATTTATTGTTGATTAGCTTAAACCCGTTAAAAAATCAACGGTGCTTTTTTTGAAAATTAAATGAACAATACAATGATAGCGCGTGAATTTCATGTTAATTCAAAAATAACATTCATCAATTGCTTCATTGTTGCCTTTATTGTTTAAACTTTTAAATCACTCATCAACCAATGAGCAATCGAAAACAAAACCATTCTTTGGGTTTTAATTATAGTAAGATGATTATTATGTAAGATGATTAGTTATTATTTTTTTTTGCAAATATAACAAAAGTTGTTAATTATACCGTAATTATTCATTATTTGAAGAAAAAAAACAACTTACAAATCAAACAGAAACATGAGTACCCAACATCTGTACAGGGTGTCATGTCACGTCCTGGTAACACCACAAACTTTAATATTACTATCCCAGCGAGATGTGATCACCAACCAGAATATATTTTAACAATGTTTTAACTTAGATTAAAAAACAGTTTAATAAACAATAACGTTTTAACGTCACATCATACGATTAGCAGCCGTGTCCTGGTTAAGATTGATGCGTCAACAACCAAATGCCATAGGAAGTTGCACGATAGGGTCGCTTTCTTTCGGATTGCTCACGTACATTGTGAACCGAGAATTTAATAAATCAAACACTCCTAGACAAATAGAAAAAAATAACATTCAGTGCCTTCCATTTCATTGTTTTTAACAATATTTAAAAAAACAAAAACAATTTACAGTAAAACCTAGTTATAAACACTGTGCACCAGCATCAATAATAAACTTGAAAACAAAAGATACATTAAAAATTTATTTGATGTCACCAATTTTGTAGAACCCAAAACTGATACGCCAAAAGAACCGGGATCTCCATCATGACATTTCAACATTTTAATCACGTGCAGTTTGAAGATAGATGGACACAGAACCATTTATAATGATAATGAACCGGGTATGTGCGGTGACAGCTTTAGCCCCACCCATCGAGCCGAATCCTCCGTCAAGTCAGCTGTTATTAGTGGTTTGTAAAAATCGAAACCAGTCATAATTGTAGCATTCGTTCACTAGATGGAGTTTATTGGTTGGTTGGTGGGAATATGCAGGTGCCCACATTCTTGTTCACTTTCAATTATAATAACAACCTTTCTGTGCTATAGCACGAGCTAACTACTAGTAACTAATATGGAAATAGTGAAGCTATTTGATAAAAAACAAAAGATGACCCTTTAGTGACACGAAGAATGTCTAATTCACTCAGAACCCATATTTTATGCAACATTGGTTTTTTTTTGCATACCACCACACAACCTGTGCTCAGTGATAGGAAGTCGCCATTTTTAGAAAAAAATTGACTGCAGCACCACTGCGGCTCTGACACTCACTATGAAATTACCACTTTTAGAGTTTCCGTTTCTATTCCACCAAGCATCCACACTCGTATAACCCGAAAAGTAATCTTGTTGGACTTTAATATTGACATTTTTCTTGATGAATACACCCTGTAGTTTTGCCCACAAAGTTTTACCGCAAGTAGTTTAGTGTTTATCCTCACCTGTAGCGACTGTATCTCCCGCATCGGTGGCCGATGGCGTTCGGTAAATAGGATATTCTTCATCCTCTGTGTCGCCAAGAATCAGTAACATGCCTTCCACGTTCTGTGGAATCGGTAACTGATCTGCGCGTGTTTGACGATGAACGCTACTTGTAGTTCTTCCAGGAAGTTCGGGAATTTGCAAATGCTTGTACCTGTAATAAGTTACTTCACCCTTAGTTTCAACTTGTAAGTTGAAGTTACATAAAAAAAAATATATTAAATCACGTACATCGAAAGTAAAAATTACTTACATGTTAAAATGATAATAGTGACCTGTATCACTCGTGTCGACGGAATGCTCGGAAACGACGGACGCAGCTTTATCGTCGGAAGGAGCCAGCTCTAAATTGAACATCTTTCGCTCTTTCGACGAATTCATCCAGGCGACGTTTACACTTGAACCGATTATACAAACAAACCAAACGCTTATAACGCACACCAAATTATACAGGTATCTCGCAGTTCAGGAACGCAATAAATCATGGACTTTATATGAAGAGCCTCGTGTAAAAGGGTGACATTTCTGCGAAAAATGATCCAAAAGTATTTTCGAATGTGTTAAATGAAATTCTACCTCCCTAATGCATAATTTCGAGCAAAACGACAATATGTGCAAAGATAATTGGTGCAAGAAACTGTGAAGTTGAATAGACAGCAAGGAGAGTTCAGATCTGTATAAACGTCTTACTTAAACGCCAGGCTCTTCACATGAATCATGGACTACTTGTGACCTCAAATTAAAATGATTGATCGCCTACCTACATCCAGTAGCAATTCCATCGCCTTCATCAAGCGCGATTTCCTTTAACATTGCAGTGTCGGTGGCACACAGTAAAGCTCTATTAATAATCTGTCGAGCTGAAATACATTTCAACCAAAAAATGTAAAAATAAAACTAAACAACCAAATAAAACAAAATTGTATGTAAATCCTAAAATGAAATACGTACGAGTTCTCTTTAGTTTTAGTAGAGAAGGGTACAAAGCGTTCACGCTCAAGACCAACCCGTGGCAATTGAAATTCATCGAATTGCCAGGAATGACGCCGGGATAACAGTAAGATACAAATTTTTCCTCTTTCACGTTGTGTTTTCCTCGACACTCGTCGTCCACAATGTGCAACGAAACCAAGTATCCTCGATCACGAACCAAGGGACTAGTATCTTCGTTATGAGCAAGTACAAACTGTTTCAAGATATAATAATAATAAAATAAACAAACAAATAAATAAATAATTGAAATATACAATTAAGTGATTAATGTCTAAAAATGTTTTTGAGGATTCTAAAATAGTGATCAACTCTTTTTGAATTCAATCAAACTGATTTTATTATATTATACGTACTTGATTTTTTGTGTTGAGATACACTGTCGAGCATTCGGGAACTTCTTCTTTCCCGATGTAAGTTTGCAGTTCGACTCTGAGATGCATTAACAGAACCTGCAACGCAAAAAAATAATTTCACCATTATTTTCAAAATACAAGATTTTATTTTATTTTTTTTATCAAAAAGTAAAAATATTTGTATCGATAATAAAAAATTAAATTACTTGTTCGAACGGTAATCCAGAACCAGCCGAGATACCTTCCATTTCCTCGACGTATTGTGGAAAGGAGGTTTTCATAACCTCGAAATAATCGTCGCAAATCTAATAAGAAAATGGGTAAAAATAACTGAACAAAAAATGTAACCATCTATGGGTACAATGGGTGACAAACGACAGTGTTCAGGCAATGAGACATGTCATTTTAGTATAAACGACAGCGTTAATACTAAAATGAAATCCGGTTATTATGATCACTTTGAAATTAATACTTTTCGATAACAATAACCGGCTGATAAAATTGAACAATGGATGAAACAACATTGAACTTATGATAAATTATGATAACAATAGCCTTATTCCGTGATCACAATAACCGGATTCCACTGTATATACATACACCTGTCCTGTAGTTCGATTGTGAATACTACACCTGTCGTCCTTCGTCAGTGTGATAAAAAGGAAGAAACAACTTATGCAAATCTTCAAATAATGTATAGTATTCTACTATTTTTTCTTTGAAAACTTGACCCTGAAAATGAGCAAATGGTTGATGTTGATGACAAATGAATTCATACATAAAAAGGAAACGTCCCTTTTTCGACAGCTTACACTTAACGTTCATTTAACAACATTAATGTTTAGTGTTTTAGTAGAAACACCAAAAGACATGACCAAAGTACGTGTTTCATTAAGTTTTACAATTTGAATGTTGGTAATATATTTTACCAGAGCCTAACCGAATTGATATAATAAAAAAATAGTTAATACTCTTCAGTCGAGCATCAATATACGCGGATTTTTTTCGACTGCTTAAATATACGGTTTATTTAACATTAATGTTGGGTACTTTGACGTAAACATCAAAAGACATAACCAAAGTACAATTCTCGTTATGTTTTAAATTTAAATGTTGATAATATGTTTGACCAGAGCTGAACCGAATCAACAAAACATAGTTAATATCACCCTCTAGTAGCAGACACGCCCCCAAAGATATCGTGCGGTTTTTTTCGACAGTTTAAACTTAAGGTTTATTGAACATTAATGTTTAGTGTTTTAATGTAAACATCAAAAGACATAATCAAAGTACAATTTTCATTAAGTTTTACATTTAAATGTTGATAATATATTTAACCAGAGCTAAACTAATGAAAACATAGCTATAATATCTAAAATGAACTATGGTCAAAGGAAATGATATCGTATCGATATTTTTCATCGATGTATCGTTTTTAAGTTTCGGTTTTGGGTTTTTCAAACATGGTCACCCCGATTTTCCATCATCACGATATCAATTCAACACGTTTAATGTATTTGTTAGACAAAACGATATTCACCATACGAAATCCAACTTCATAGTGAGTTCCTCGACAAAACAATAAAGGCGCAAACGTCGACATGTTTTATGACATCAACAAAATCGTATGGTTCTCTACGAGCGAGCAAACGATGTTTATACAACTTCGTAGTTCGCGTACTTACCACTAGAGACAACAGTAACAAATGCATTAAAAAAAAAATGTTATCAAATCTTTTTTCAAAAATAATAAAAATGTTATCATAAAGAAAAAACACTTAAAAAATATAATTGAATTGATATAATAATTAAATAATAAATGCCTAAATGTTAACATGCTAGTTTTTTTATGTGTAAAAGCAGTAAAGTTTAAATTTATCAAAAAAAATTATGAGAAACTTGAAATTTGCAACCATTTTGTAAATTTTATATACATTATTATAAATTATAAAATAATAATATTATTCGTTTATAAAATAATAGTCGTTTACTTAATAATGAAAGTCATGAAACTACAAAGCATTTTAAATTATAAAATGTATTTATAAAAACAAAATAAGAAATAAAAGGAACTTTCAAAGTCTGCAAACTTAATTTTCAGCATAAAGTTATAGCTAAAATTACATATAATTGAAGGAATTCGGGAAATATAGTGATAAGCCACCTTTTTCTCCAAAAAATTATATTTTTACTTCAGACTAAAACATTTTGAAACGGTACTGTTTCTTCCTTGTTACTTATTATTACCAAGATGGAAACAGACAAAAAATGACATTTTACATCAAAAAATGATATTTTTTTGCATCAAACTGTTCCTTAGTACTGTTTCTACCTTGTTACTTTACAAGTTCCTAAACTTTCCAAAAATGGTCGCCATGTTGCTCAAAATGTAGCATATCATTATATTACCTAAAGCCCTTCAATTTACATTACACAGTACTATAAAAACCTTCAAAAAACTAGAAAGTTGTAGTGTAAAGGCGTACTCAATTCTCAAAAGAGTTAGTACACGAGTCAATTTATAAATTGAAAAAAACATCATGAATTTTATCAATCTAATGATCAGTTTTTATTGCTGGATCTCCCCCGACATAAGGAAATCATGTTATTAATAAAAATACTGATACTTCCTTAAGCAGTTTAAGCCACACATTACGATAAACCTTTGACCATCTTATTATATTTAACCCAAATAATAAAATTTGTTGCCAAATGCTCTTTGATACTTATAGATGTCTAAACAATTTTCGCAATTTGGTCCAGCTCATCATCTGTGAAAAATAATAACTTTATTAAATTGTCGACGAAAAAATGTTGTAATAACAAAGACTATGGTTTATATACCATTATATGAAATCTGGATGAAAAATTGCATAAAAACGTTCGTGACTTTCATGGGTAAAGTTTCGAACTACAATGACACGAAAAGTCTCGCTTTTATGAACTTTGTTGTCAAATAATCTTCCATAGGCAAGAAACCAACTATATCATGAGTAGATATAGTCGTCATTCTGGTTATGGTTTGAAAAATTTAAACAAAGTGTTCCAAAAGTTTCCATACATAAGTAATATGTTTTATAGGTATTTCCTTGTAACTTGTAGGTTAATACACAGTTCACATTTTTATTTTCAAATAAGCGGTGACTATTGGATTGTAGGAAATAAAGTCAAAGAAAACAAAGTCAAAAAACAAGACAAAAAAACGTAAGTCAAAGAAAAGATGTCAAAAAAAACAAACCTTTTTGACAAGTTTTCCTTTTACTTTTTACTTACTAACTTTTTTTTGATACTTTTGTTGTCTTTATTACATCTATTTACACTTTTGTTCCTTTGTATTGTTTTCGATTTTGTTTCCTTTGGCTTTATTTCCTACAATCGTTTAACTCGCTCAGAACCCATGTTTTCTGCAGGCACCACCACACAACCTGGGCTCAGAGAGTCGTCATTTTGAAAAATTACTTGACTGCAGCGCCATTGTGGCTCTGACACGCACTACAAAATTCCCACACCATTCTTTTTTTTTCACTTTTTCTAGTATTGTTTCACTTTTTTAAAGACTTTTGTCCCTTTGTGTTGTTTTGAGCTGTTTCCTTTGACTTTTATTTCCTTTTATTTCGATATATTTTTATGTATGAAAACTTTTGGGACATCCTGTAAAATCAAATCTGAGCTTTAAGATTGAAATAGCGTGGTATTGATATCGAAACACAAACAAAACATTTCAGTTATAATGCAAAAAACAAACAAAACATGGATAGTGTGTATTTTTTAATGGCAATCAGCAATCTATTAACATTCATCAATCATTCTCAGTGATACATCTCCAACATCATCCAAAAAAACAAAACAAATAAAAATAATGAAAACATAAAGAATAAAACAATCTATCGTTGAAAAAAAATTAATTGAAATAGAACTGTTTTAATTTCTGTGTGAACGTTTGGCATCTAGGTGCATTTCCAATTTTTAAAAATAAATGCAATTAAAAAGTAGGTTCCTGAATAAAAAAATAAAAATCACAAAAATCCAAAGCAAATATGGCACAGTTTTGTTAACTTTGGAAACACAAATGTATAAGCGATTTTTATATTTTAAATATTAGCTTTTTATGGGATCGTGCAAAATGACAAGTGTTCTATGAGCTTATTCATGACTGTAAAATATAAAAAAACTCATCTTTTTTATTTAACTTTGAAATGCTAGGGACGATAATTTGACGTGACTGAAAAGTGCTAAAAAAAAAACGTCTTCGAAAGTCTCTTTACACAATTAACACTAGAAAATATTAACAATTTGTGGTATAAATAATAAATAATACGCATTTTCCTGAACAGGGAAGTATCATCCATGACTTAGTTTTTGTTGTTGTTTGTTTTACGGAATGCATCTAGGAACTACTAGTTTACAAAATTAGGGAGGAGGGGCGCATAAAATGCTAGGACCAACAAAAAAACACAATCAAAACTACGGGTACTCAAAAATTTATAAGTGCTTTGGCATGTTTGACAGCAGGGACACTATAGTATTTCACACATATGGTACAAGGTAATAACTAGTTGAGGTGATCAGTCTCGAAAACCAATAAACTACACAAAAGTAACACAAAGTTCGGTTGTGTTATTTGTTGTTGTTTGTTTTTCAATTTTGTATATGCAAAACTTCTACTGAACTGTTTCATTGCCAAACTTGAAGTTCATTCCTTTGGTCATAGCTCTCTTTATTTTGTCGACAGGCAACATCTACAAGACGATAAACTTGAAGTAGTTGATTTGGCATGTCCATGCATTGTCAATGACTAGCTCATGGCAAACGTACAGTACTGCTTGGCAGTGCTTTCATCTCTCTCTCTCTCTCTGTCTTTGCCAGAAATATGTTCAGGTTTTTAAAAACACATATCCTTCTTCCGAATCCTTCATTATTCACCACCAAACAATATTAAAAATAAACAACGTCTTCTAAGATACTTTCGGCGTGCGTCGACAATCCAACCTCTAGCAGAGAAACACAAATAATGGATCGTCGCAAACAGTTTTTGTTTTAGTTTCTCTAAAAACACACGTCTTTACCAGAATTTTATATATATATATAAAACAAACCATGGCACAAAATAAATCACTAAGAGGGCAGTGAAAAAATAAAACAACACCGTTAACTGTTGGAAAGTCCAGGATTCCAAGAAGTCATGATCAAGGGATTCCTGCGGTTGAAATAATTTCAAAGTTTGTAGTTTTTGTTTGAAATTAGTTTTTCAGCTACTTTTTACCCGGTGCCTGAAGAATGTCTTTGTTTTTCTCAACACTCTTGGCTGATGATGGAAGAATACGATTTTGTTTTTTCAGGGTTTGGTCTCGATGACAGGTTTTGTTTCGACTGGAGTTCCTGACCGAGATCCCGATCTGGAAGTAGCTGCAGGACTAGGAATTCCTGCTGACGGTGAAGCGTTATTGCTAGTACGACCCTCTGAGGCAGTTTGCGATGTTGTGCTCGCAGAGTTGAAGTTTGATGCTTGTGTCTGTCCACACGCATGATGATGATTCTCCCAGTCTTTATGCTGACAAAATGCACCGCAGTAGCGAGCAACATTGCACCCACTGCACGTTTCGTTGGCTTTGCGTCCACAGTTCCAACATGACTATTTTTGAAAAAGAGAGAATAAAGAAAAATGAACTTCAAGAAACAATTTCCTTGCTTCCAAATACAATGCGCTAAATTCATTACAACGTTGAATTATGAAGAACGTTACACGTTATTCTACCGTTTCACAGTCTCTATATTTCAATCGTAATAAGTAGGTAGTTTAACGACGGCACCAGACTGGCCGTAACAATTATCTCATCCTCAAGACTTCATCAGAAATGCAGAAATGATGATGAGATGAGAAATGAAGAAGAAACAAAGTTTTGTGATGCAAGAATATTAATCGTAAATCCATGATCGATGTGATACAGGATGTTCCTAAAAAAAAAGGTCGAGTCAAATTTTAACCTCATATGCTACGCAGAAAAACAAAGCAAACAACTCCTACAAACATAAACCGGAAATGCTTGCCTTTTGAGATAGCACAGGGTAAAATCATCTAATTGCATAGGCTTATTGTTTCATGATGACTAACTATGCCAACGATTTTGCATTTCCGAACCCAGATTACCATACGGACTTTTTTTTGTCTTTGTTTTGATTCATCTGTGGTTAAAAATTTTGATTAAACCTTTTAGGAACACCCTGTATACATTATTGATTATATCCAACAGTCCTCATAATTCAAAGCCATACTGTAAAAAAAGAGTCTAAATTGTGCACTACGTCTCATTTTTGCTAGTAGAAACAAGAAAATCCTCATTTTGCGATTTTGCACACAAAGCTCAGTGAAAGACATAATGTCTTTGAAGTACATAATAATATGATAGGTAATCTCTCAACGAGCGGCGTCACTGGGGTTAGTGTAACTCAGTACGGTAACTCAGGGTGTTACCCCCACCCCCACGGTGTCAACCCTTGATATATATATAAATTATTCGAAGAATCAAGATTCAGCACCAGTAACATCCCTTTGGTGACTCCAGATATATCTGCTAGGAGGTTATTAAACGAGTTAGTGAAGACTATAAAGTCTAGCACTTTATCGCATCACAAATTACCATTTAGTTCCTAGACAGTGAGCACTTGACCTTTCCTGTATAACACAGCGAATAACTACAGCTTTGTAGGGCTTTTCTGCTGAGCAACAAACACTCTCTCAGTCATTCTGGTGTCACCTGGTTTTGGTCCACACGTTCCTATAGTGAGGCCACTACTGTCTCAACTACATATTTAAAGAATGTTTTGTTTACTTTAGTTAGTTCCAAAGGAAAAAGAAAAAACTTTTGTGGTTATTAGCTGTACAAATGTCCCCATCTAATCTCGCGCAAGACGTTTAAGTCCTGATCACTAAATGTGACATAATTTTGTCTCGCGACGGTTTTGCTCTTTCCATCGCGACTCATAACGTTATATTTCGTATCGAAAAAAAAAATTCCTGGTGAAAATGTTGGTAAATGTGTAAAATGCTCGATATAAAACTTGTGTATTTAACAATTTTCACAACAACTCCTCCATTTAACATTTAACGTTTCGCTCGTGTGGTCTCGATCATAAAAGAATGAAAGTTTCACAACATTTGAATAAGCTCTCGATTTTTCTTGCGGTTCGTCGGTACCGATATCCCCATAATATGTGATAATAACAGTGATGTAATTGGAAAAATAATAATAATAATAACAAAAACAGGCCTATAGTCAGAGTTGAGGTCATTAGAAAAGGGACCCAAGCCCACCTCTGTTGACTCCTCCTGGCGGTTGATGACAGAGAGCGCTTCCTCCGCCGCCTGACGCCTAGCTTCCATGATTAACTTTTCCATTTTAGATCTTTCAGCAGCTACTAATTCACTTGCCTTGGCTTCCGCGGCAGAGACTGCCTTCTGCAACTCTACAACAGCCTGTCTCTTCACCTCGTTAACGGCCTCTTCTGAAAGGAAGTTAATAGTCGAATGTAGTTAAAATCGTCACAATCTACATAACCGATATCTATAGGGTGTTTGCAACGAAGGTACCACTTTATTTTAAATTGTACGCCGTCCGATCGATTGAGGAGTTGAGTGAAATAAAGGCGTAACTAAAAAAAAACGTTCCGAGAAATGGCTTTAATGACGCCATTTGCAAAAAATAAACTCCTACACCGTTCGAGTGCAATTAAGTTTTACATACCCTCATGGTCACGAAATTAGAAACCAATTGAAACGTGGTACAATTGAAGGCTTGCCCATAATAACGTTGTATGAGCCAATTCATAGTTTTTGAGTGAAGAGCGTCAATGAGTCAATGTCAAAGTGATATATGTATGTTTTAGGTAGGTATGATTTTGTCTGTTGGCAAGGACCATGTATGAGGCACGGTTTTCCATAATAATCTCAATATTGAATTTTTTTTGCGCTTGCAACACGTTATTCTGGGCAAGCCATTAATTGTCGCAAACACCCTATATTATCAAAGCAAAACATAAATAAAAATTTAGTGAAATAATAATATCCTACCGGCTCGCCTCTTGACCTCCGAGACTCTGTCTTCGGTAGTCTTGAGGGTGTGCGCCATCATTTCGCCGGCCCTCTTTTTCATGTCGTGTTCTCCTCCATCACTGTGATGCCGAATCCACATAGCCATTTCGTGCCGGTCAGTAAGACTGCGATGCTGAAGAATTGCCAATGCACGTTTTGTCTTTTCCACCATCCCTAAAATGCAGTTAAGCATCTGCAAAATATTATCACCATCAGTATAGAGAAAACCGAATTGCGTGGAAATCATACAAAGTATAGTGTGTTGTTTTTTTTATACCGTATGAATGTTCTTCCATTCATCTTCCATCTCCCTTTCGTCTAACAGATCTCGAAGAGGCATCCCTAAAAAACATTAATACATCGTTGGTTAAAATTTTTGTCTAATGTGCCACATATTATTAGTTCGGGAAAAAGTGCCTTAAACAAAAGCTAGATAAACGCCAAATTCAAACCATTATGATAAAGTATACGGCGTCCCATAAATTTTGATGCAATTATATTTTAACTTAAGCTTAAAACTGCACCAAGACTTTTGGGACACCCTGTATATCAAAAGCATCTCTCGTTCACAAACTTAAGCAAAAGTTACGAAAGTGTTACGAAAGAATTTCATTCCGTAAATCGAAAAATTTTTATGTTGTATTTCCGAACTACAGATTTCTATGCTATCATTTCATCTAACTTTGGAGCATCAGAACAGTGAAACATCATCAAGAACATTAACGACAAATAAAGGGTGTTCCTGAAAGGTCTAGTCAAATTTTAACCACAGATACTCCGCATCAAAACAAAACAAAAAAAGTCCATAATGGGTCCGGAAATGCATACTCATTTGCATACATATAGCGATTATGAGCCTAACATAACTTCACCCCGTATTATCTCAGAAAGGAAGAATTTTAAGGTTTATATGAACTTTTGATGCATTTGATGCTTAGTATTTGTGGTTAAACTCGGACTAGACCCCTTTCAGGAAGATCCTGTAGGCTACTTATACAGCCAGCGTAAACGAATTAGAGTAAGACAAAGCCTTACGATGTGCAAAGATGCTTACCAAAATGCCTACTGTATTCACGATCATAACGATCTCGATCTCTGTCTCTCATTTCCCTACAAAGAGAAACATCATCCAAACGCAACGAAGCACCCGGATGAAGGGCCATCCCAGCCGGGCTCATACGCGTCGGAATGGGAGGCGACATGAGCGGATGATGTCTTTTGGGTGGAGGTGGCAATTCCATGTTGGATTCCACACACCCATTTTCTTTGATTCGCAGATGCTGTGATAAGCTGCAATGACAAAACACAAGCTTCGTTAGTTAACGTGCTCTTTGCGTTCTGTGGATTACAGTCGAAAATAAAATCACCTAGGACACGATTAAATCAAAATGATATCAACTACAAGAATGACCACGGCTGTTAATTTATTATTTACCTTTCTGGTGCACGGCGTTTCCCATTTTCATTGATTTCTGAATTATGGAAAATATCACTCGGCTCGGTGGGAGAGTGAGATGGGTCTAGCACGAGATGTTCGTGCTGACGTAAAAATTGCTGAGGCGACTGCTTAGCTAGTCGAGCACCTTGTAGCAATTCCTTTTGTAGAAGTGGTAAGTTTGACTAAAAAACAAGATTAGATAAAAAAAATACAATTAATAAACAAATATACATTTTCATATGTAAAGTCTTAAAACTATTAAAACAGTTCCAGAAATCGGGAAACGCAAAAACATTCTTGACTACTAGAGGATATGGTGCAATCACTTTTAATGCTGAATTTTGATATCGAACTTGAAACTTTTAACTTTATTATACCGTTAGTTATTTCTCTCAGTGGATGAAAAGTTAAAAAACAAATTTGCATAACGTTGAAAAAATATATGAAAAATTTGATTTCGCACTCAGCCACCAATGCGAAGTGACAAATATACAACAGTAAATAGTATGTGCTACATCACACGTGGAAGATATCAAATCTGCATAAAGTCCACGTTTTATAATAAACCTTTAAGGTAAAATCCAGTCACTAACACTGGGATTTAGTCAAAATAACAGACTTTGAGCGGTCACAAAAAAAAACGACGGATGAAAATTTTCTTACAAGAGGAAAAAGTTAAAACCCATCATCGTGCGAACTGAAGAGGAGTTTTGGTGAATCAGAACGAAAGCTGTGGCAAAACCATTTAGTAGTGAAACAGAGGCATGGGAACGCATCCAAGTGCACTCTGCTTCGACTGTCAATTAAGCAAACATTCCGTTTTTAATTACGGTGATATCACTTGCTGTGTATCAAAGGAATGATTTGGTTGCCAAAGCAAACGTGTGAGGGTTCGCATGCTTGCTGTTTGCCATGGCTTAAAACACCCATTGTTTCCAGATGCTGGGGAAGGCACGCTTACCAGATGCTCGTTTTCTTTACTTCCCAAATAAGAGTGGTGGGACTTACTACACAAAATTGAAAATGCACAAAATGGCTGTGATTTTTGTGTTTTTTTTTCTTTCATTTTACAGCCATGAATTTGCAACAATCTGTTGTTTCGACAAAATTCATCGAAAAAAACAACTAATAAAAGCACCAGATTTGATTATTTTGAAACAAAACAATAAAGAGAATTATAGTTACCTTTAGAAATGGTACGACGAAAGGTCGCAAAGGGAAATTCGTAGTTTCTTGAAGCTTGTGGTGAAATTCTTCAATTGTCAGACTTCCATTCTTAAAAAAATAATTATGAAAACAAATGCGTTATTAAAATATATAACAAAAACTTTACAGCATTCCAAATATAATAATTTTTTTTTTTGATATTGATATCTAAAATTTACAATTTTTTGTGATTTTTATAATATTTTAGCCAGTTAGTATGGCTATTATTATTATTATAAAAATATTGACAAATTATTAATACATTGAAATATTGTCAAAAAGATGTTTCACAAAAAAATTTCCTGTCTTCCAATAACAAATACTTAAATTCAACTGTACTACATATGTACAATACATGCACATATACCTATATAATTTATACAATGTACTGTAATGTATATTCATTAAAGAAAACGTGCAGTACTATACAGTAGAGTTTATACAGCAATGCGTAATGTACATGTTATAAATAAGAAAACGTTTCTTCAAACTTAACATTATTTGTAATGTACTTGTATACACTACATATACAGTGTATATATGTCTACAGATACACTGTATATTATACTGAATATATCTTTTTATCAGCATAAATGTATAAAATTCAAGCATCCTATAGAATGACTAGACCCATGGAAAAGTATGATATAACACCTTATAATATATTTATCTTAACTAACGTAAATAGTTGTATATTATACAACTATTTACGTTAGTTAAGATTAGTTTAGGTTAATTAACAAAATTTCTTCTGAAACGAAATAGGCATCAATTTACGTCTAGCTTCAAACTGAACCAAAATTTTGCTTAACCTAACTATTCCAATACGAATTTCATACATTGCCTAAACCAGTTTAAGGATTCTATAAAATGCCTGGATTCTATACATTGCAAGTAACGTATACACGCAGATGCAGTATATGTATATGAATACAAATCATACAATATAAATTTACATTGTGCATATATATAGGTTACATATACATGTATTAATTGAAGAAAGTTCTTTATTTTGTAAAACGATATTTAATCCTTACCACAAGATTAAGAATGAGCGTGCGGACACGCTCTCCAATTTCGGGGGAGATGTCCGAACCGAACTGCTGCAAGGTGGTCAAAAAACGTTTCAACTTGCTCAATTGGCGAGAATTGCAAGCTGGTGGAAGATCGGAACTGGAAGGTGCGGTTGTCACAGAAACCCCTGCAGAACTTGGGCTAGGGGATGGTGGACCCCCACCATTCAATGTACTGTGTGGAGAATGCGACCCGTTCATGCCAGCTGCTATAAGAAAAAAAATATATACATATAAATATACTATATGATATACGAAGGAGAAAAAAAATACAAAATTATGCATGTGCTCTAGAACATAGTAGTTACTAAAGGATTGACGTATAAAACAAGTTCATTTCCCATAAGATCATTTTACACTATTGAGAAGACCCTCCGAAAGCAAAAGATGGGGGTTAAAGTGGTATGCGAGTGAGAACTCTGCGGGAGCTTGAACTTGAAAGTTTTTGAAGAGATGAGATGACTCAAGCAAAGCAAACCAGAAGATGATGAATACTGAAATGTGATATCCACTTTTTAAAATTATTGTGTATATATATATATAAAAAAGGAAAATAAAAGCAACGTCTTCAAGAACAAGTTACAAACAGATATAACAACAACAAAAATTTTACAATAAAAAAATAAAATTTGAATGGATCCCAGAGCTATTTATCCAGAATTGTTGTATCCATCACAATGTAAGTTCATTAATGAATTCTATAGGGAAATAAACGGGTTTTTGTCCTTTGAAGTTATTGTCTATGATGCGAGAAGTCCTCGATTTTTATTGAGTTTATTTTATAAAATACGATTTCGCTTAAATATGCGTAAACCTCCTAAATATTCGTTATATATGATAATAATAGTCGAAAGTATAATATAATCACGGATGGTGATCCGTGATTATAATAACTAAATTCCACTGTACATACATAATCTTTGATATTATATGCGATTTCGCTAATATGTGACGAGTGAAAATTCTCCCATATACTAGTTATATGCGAGGAAATTTCGATAATATGCTTGTTTTGTGATAATGCGCCAAGTGAAGCATACAAGCAATTTTATGTCTTCGAGCAATTTATGTCATTTCACGAAAATTTCAATACATGCGATTTTCTACGCAACATTTTCGCAGAAATCGAAAACGTCTTGTATATATTTTGTATTTTGTGAACATTTTTTTTCATACTGTGTAAATGTAAAAACTTGTCGTTTTTTTCCACGTATGTACGTATAAAACACACGCAAACATAAAAAAAAGCAAAAGCACCTTCACCTAATATGAATTTTAATATACAGTATACAGCTATACAATATAGCTATAAAGAATTTTCAATATAACTTTATCTGAACTAAACTATTATTCGTTAAAGTTAATGCTTGGCAAACGTACTACTATCTAGGGGGTAGTCGATCAAGATTTACAGGTCTAATTCGTGGCAAATGAAACACAAGTGAACTAATCGAAGTAAGCTGATGGTGAAAGAGTAACTGGGATGTTGGATGGCAACAGCTGTAAAGCAAAACTAGGAAACCCGAACAAACTAGCGAAAGGAAAAACCTGTCGAGGAAACCCAATCTGGCGACCAATCGCAGCCTTTGCAGCTGGGACAAAACTGCACGAGAGGAAGGCAGTACTACTAGGACATTCTGCAGAGAGCTAAAAGTACCAGAGCAGCGTTGTCATCTTTTGGTCAGGACAATCTAGCACCCCTTTTCTTCCACAAACTTCTCTTTTTACCCCCCCCCCTACCTCTTTCTTCAGCTGATGTATCTTATTGGGCTTTGACAAGTTACTTTCACACACGTGCGAACTTTCAATATTGCTCGACTGCACTTACATGTTTTGCATAAATATACACCCCTACCCGAAAAAATAATCATTTTTCTTTTCTTTTAGTTATCCAGGAATA
This sequence comes from Cryptops parisi, assembly GCA_034695005.1. Taxonomy (NCBI): domain Eukaryota; kingdom Metazoa; phylum Arthropoda; class Chilopoda; order Scolopendromorpha; family Cryptopidae; genus Cryptops; species Cryptops parisi. The sequence continues at coordinate 1,815 of JAQIWH010002909.1, read as the reverse complement.
TAATAAGGTAGTTTTCAACTTACTCTCTCCTCTCCCTTAAAAAAATTACAACACTAAAATGTTATTGATCAAAAAGTTTCGGGAATGGGTTATATATAACTGATACTAGTTGACAATAAAACATGTTTTTTTTTTGTTACTCAAGTATCAGTAAAAGACAGCTGTAAACAGATTAGTTAATGCAAAACGCATCAGCTGTTGTTACTTTTTATTTAAATATCAAGTTCTGGCGAAACAGTTTATTCAATAGAAGCAGTGGAAACAAAATTTTTTTTTACGACGATGAAATGCAACGCCCATGTTGACAATTGCTTTCGAATTTTGAAATTGCCAACCCAAGATGGAAAGAGATGCGACATATGTTTCACTGTCTTCAAGTTTATTGGTTTTTTTCCATCTTTTTTTTATTCCCAATAACTCCTTGTCACCCTCGAATATTGAAATAAGAAACAGGCATTGTCATTCACTCGCTCGTGAATAGAGACTGCCTTATTTCGAACAGTGTGTTGCTAACGAACCAACCAGATGACGAATCATTATACGAAACAAAACAGATGACGCTATTAAAAAGAAAAGAATAAAAATAACAACCGAAATAAGCTTATATACAACTATTTTTGTATATCTAATATACAATATTATAAGCTAATACACTACAAGGTGTTTGCAATAAATGTACCACTTTTTTGAATCGATCGTACATACTAAATAAAACAATGACGTAACTATGTGAAAATGATCGTGTACGAATGGGAGAATTGCTTACCAACACGTAAAGTGCTAAAATTGGCGGTCATCTTGCGAAAATATAGTGCAAAACCGAAAGTGCTGGTTATACAGCATTTGAGTGAAGCCCCATGCTGAGCAGCAAACTTAAGTGAGCTAACATGAGTTAAAGAAAAAAGTCAACGCTGCAAAAGTCTTTCTAACCGTTAAAGCCTTTCGAGGCCACAACGACGTCATCTGCAAAAAACAAACACCCTCTCACATTTCATGCAGCGTTCCAGTACAATTACGTTTTACATACCTACATGGTCACGAAGTTATAACCAATTGAAAAGTGGTACAAATACATATACTTATGTCATGTTCAAAGAAAATATTGAACAACGTACCTGTTAAAGCAGGAGCTCCTTTATGAACGTGGTTATTAGTAGTTGCAGTTCCTGCGTTTGAATTCGTGTTCACTGTCAGTTGAGCCTTGGAGCTCTCTGGAGAGTCCGGCATTTTTGCAAATTCCCGGAAATCTAGATAAATATAAATAAAAATAAACAAATTAGAAATCATAGTAAATTATCAAAGTACAGTGGGTGTATAAGCTAAAAATACAACAAGTTAATTAAAAAACCGAGTCTTGATAACCTACTTTACAGAGTCGTAATTACTGAAACAAACACGTGGAAATGAGTTGGCTTAAACATGTTAAATGTTTATTTGGATAGATCGGTTCTACACTCTCAAACAATAAATTGCTGCTCACATAATAAACTGTAGGTAGTAAACTAAACATAAAAAGCACTCTTATTTTTGTGTACAACAATGTGTGGCGACTTAAAATGTAGCTCGTCAGCAACATGTTTCCAGAAAACACGGACCTTTCGTGTGACAAAATCTCAGAATTGTCTGAATTTGATATAACAAAATGTTCCACAATCTCAGCCTATGTTCAAAATTTCAGCTCTGTAGGTTATCGGGAGCCAACCAAAATAAAAAATGTTAAAAAATATTGAAACATTTCAACTTCAGAGTATACGTTACATAAAAGAGGTTAATAAAAAGTGTTCATAAAAGATAGACAGTTAAAACGTTGAATTA
>JAQIWH010002908.1:0-22196 GCA_034695005.1 Cryptops parisi | reverse complement strand
AATAAAGTCTGAGGGCCAAATGACATAGCTGTAAAAGCCAGTCGGTGCCCTCGTTAAACCCCAAGTACCTACCTGTACGTGGGTTGTGGGATTGGGTGATAGGTTAGGTTAGTTAAAACACACAAAAAAGTATTAAACGTATGATTAATGAATTTAATGAACCAGTAAAATGTGCTATTAAATAAGTTTTTGTTCGTTTAACTAACTTGACCCACACCATCCAACTCCATAAATATGGCGACGAACGACTCTCTCAGCGAATCAGAAAGTACCAACATTATTTTTTGTTTTATAATTTATAGTTTGTGGTTGATTAATGGAATATTACACACACACAATACCTTACAAAAATACAACCTCACCTTGCACAATCTCGTCGAGTTTCGGATGATTTGATGAACGATTCAATTAAAATGATTCGAAGAATGTAAACAACACTTTTTGCAAATGCCATGTTAATTAAGATCGGAAAAATTTCGTTACAGGCGATACATTTGTTTTGTTTTTTTTGCGAAGTAATTTCTAAATTTTCTCGAGTAATGTAAATTTGTTTGTTAAAAAATATCGTTGAAAAACTCATTAAGTTGTCGAAGTGGAAAATAACAACATTTTTTTTTTTATTATCATCTCAAAAGATTTTTTTTTTCACTGTTTATAAGATGCGAAATAAAGGTACAAGGAAACGAGAAAACATGATTGGAATTAATTAAAATTGAGCGTAAACTTCCCCTATTATGATACATTTTTTTTCCTTGGAGTAAATTAATCAAACACACTGGTCTGAATAATAACGGGAATTCATACACACTGTTGACATTTAAACGAGATATTTGCGAGATTATTACGAAAAAAAAAGAAAACAACTTTTATATATATATATATGAAATGATGGATCGATAGTACGTTTTTGTACCAAGATCGTTACAACAAGAATCCATATATACTGTATACATTACTGTATTTTTACAGTATATATATTACAGTATTTTACAGTATATTTTTACAGTACGTATGTACATATGTATATATGTGCGTTTCAGTGTTTTAATAGAAAAATAAGTTGATGTTCAACATCCAACTATCACTATGGGGTTGCGAAATTGGATTAAAATGGATACAAAGTAGTTTCATATGTACGCAAATAAGCTCCATTTTTTTGTTGAAGGCTATGGTTATTGAAGTATCAGTTAGTTAACTGCAGATTTATATGCGTTTATCACTATTATTAGTTCCAATGTGGTGTATTAAATGTACTGGGTAGGACAATTGCAAACATTCTGTATTACTGTTATTATAGAGGTCCGCCTAGTCACAAATGTGACTACACACATCCCCACTTTCTCTTTCTACCATAGTAATAAGCCCTTCACGGGTCAGGTGGTGTCACGTGATGATGCTGAGCCACCCAAAAAAAGGCTGCGTGCAAAAAAAAAAAACAGAGGTAATGCTCGCACTCACGCACGCAGATTGGAGTCTTTTAGTTATAGAGATATAATATGCTCAGTTTTGTTGCATTGTGTAAATTCGCTTCTTTTTAGCATGTTTTTTGAGCCATTTTTCATGAATTAATGAGGTTTTGGAAGTAACTTAACTTGAAACTAAATATACAGTAGAAATGCTTGTTTAATATATTCTAAAAGAGATTTTTTTTGTTGGAATTAACTATAGTTAAGTGTGAGTCATTATGATGCTCGTTAACTAATGCATTGTTTTAATTTACTTTTTCGTCATCACGCAAAAAAATCATGTTGTCTCGTTTTTGAAGCTATTTTTGGGAGGATATTTTCTTATTAACGAGCCCCTGTGGCTTGTAGTCACGAGCTACCGTTTGTGACGCTGGTAGCATGTGTAATGGCATGTTTAATCGATCAATTGCAATTGAATCAGGGGGATTGCGACAGATCACGAGATCGGGTTAGTTCGCGCCACAAGCGCCTTTCCCGTTAATGAAAAAAATCTAGAGCGGATGTCCGGCTGGGGAGGGAACCAACCTAACCTCGAAACCTGTCACCATCACCCTGATTCAATTACAGTTGATCGATCACACACGCCACTAACGCGACAGGAGGTGCCTTATGGCCACAAACAAGGGAGCTCATTAATAGAAAAGTAGCCATTTGTACAAAATTGGTTCGAGTTTTGGCAACATATAAAATAGGTATTTTCGTCTAATTGATTGTATAACTAGATTTGTTATAGTTAAACGTAACAAATCTGTAAACTACAGTTAACGATAATTAGATTTGTTATAGTTAACTGTAGTTACGTCAGTATCATGCTCATTGAACCGTTGCATTAACGTAATGCCACTGTTCCTATTACGCTTTTTTGGTCACCCATTTTTTGGTTTTGAATACCATTTTTTGTAAAGTTTAGAAATTTATAATTTTATAGGTATAAAATAGACATGCTTCTCTGCAATATTTAACTAGTTTCTTTTTAAAATTAAATTTAGTTAAGACAGTATCATGCTCGTTAACTCGTTGCATTGTGTTAATTTCCGTTTCGTTCATTAATTCGCTGCATTGTGTCAATTTGTTTTGCGCTCGTTGACTCCTGGCGTTGTGTTAATTCGCTTTTTCACCATCATACAAAATCACCAGTTGTTTTTATTTTGTTTGTTTTGGGAGTTATTTGTTTTGAATTGGTTCGAGTTTTGTCAAAAATATAACACACAGCTTTACTTTTGAGCAAATATTTTTTGTTAACAAAAAATAACGTTTGTATGACGTCAGAAAAACAGTTGGAATAGATGGAATTTGATCGAAAAAGTTTGACGTGTTAAATGAACTTTAGAGTTTTGGAAACATGTAGCTTTGTAGATATGAAAATAATTTTTTGTCCATTGAATACATTTGGTGTTTGAAACCATGGGGGGCAGCTTTTCTGGGGTTCTCCCGTTTTCTCTTGCATCATAAAACTATTCCATCTCATCTTCATTCCAGAAAATATATTTTTGTTCACTGAATACGTTTAGGATCTGACATCATGGGGAGGGAGCAGGTTTTCTGGGGGTTCTCCAGTTTCCTCTTGCATCATTAAATCCCTATTCCATCTCATCATCATTCCAGAATTTTCCTGTAATGAATGAAATCTGAGGACCAAACGAGACAGCCATACGGCCAGTCAGTGCCCTCGTTGAATTCTAAGTACCTACCTACCTATTATACAAAAATACAAACTACTGTAGTTTTGATATAATTTAGTGCAGTTAAATCAGTTAATTTGAATTTTCCTACCATACAAAATCGCGCGTTTTAAGTATTATTTTTGGAGTTATTTTTCTTTTAAATAGTTCCAAACCCAAGTTAGCGTTTGGAACTATGCTGTACATAACATTATGAGTATAAAGTAATCATGCTTTTCTACTAGATTGTAAACTAGTTTTTTTTATTTCTAAATTAAACATAGTTAAGTTTGTATCATGCTCGTTAAACTCGTCGCGTTAGGTTGATTCGCTTTTCGTTCGTTAACTCGTTGCGTTGTGTTAATTTGCTCTTCGCTCGTTATCTCGTTGCATTGGGTTAACTCGCTTTTTCGCCATCATGAAATAGCAAGAGTTGTGTTGTTTTTTTTGGAACCATTTTGTTTTGAATGGTTGGAATTTTGGTAATATATAACATAAAAAATACTAAAATAAAGTCTTGACAATATCACCTATACGCTGTCTTAATGTAGTTAATATTGTAGTTATAATATGACAGGGGTGGTCAAACTTGCCTAATGTAAGAGTCACATAGATCAACTTCAGATCGAGAGCTGCAAGACAAGAACAAAATCTACACTCATGTTTTCACTGTAACATACAAATCATTTTATTGGCATGAAATTTCTTTAATTTTTCAGCCTCCCACCATTTTTGAAATTTTTTCGTATTTTCCGTTATTAACTTTGATGAGAGTTAATCGAGCCGCGTATTAAAGTTCAAAGAGCCTCATGTGGCTCGCGAGCCGCGGTTTGGCCACCCCTGTAATATGGTCTTATTAAAGTAGTTTAGTCGCTCTCATTGAAGCCTGTTGATTCGCTTTATCGCCTCTGTATGATGTGCGCTTTTCGGCATTTTTAGAGCAATTTTTTTTATACGAAATACAGTAATACTGTAGGCCTACTTGTTTTATAGATCATAAATTAATTAGTTGTAAAAAATGTAATTACGTTTCTATCATGATCCTAAATTAATTAGTTGTAAAAAAATATAATTACGTTTCTATCATGATCCTAAATTCGCTTTTCGCGGTGATTCGATTTTTGCCACCGCAAAGGACTCCTGATACACAATTTTTGGTTTGACAATTCGAGAAATTTTGTAGATTACCGTGACGTCAGCTTCTCGCCACAATTTTCATTGGTCGTGCAAGAAACTGACGCACACTTTTATACGAATTGCTCGAATTTCCACACCAAAAATTGTGTTAGGAGGTCTTAATGCAAAGTTTTGCTTTTTTTAAAGCCGTTTTCTAAATCGTTTGGAGGGATTTGAAAATATATACAGTATATATGCTTTCTATGAAATAGACATACTTATTTTCCAAACTGTAAACAGTTTCTGCTGAAATGAAACATAATTAAGTGTATAGCACGTCCATTAAGTCGTTATTGGTTCAGTTTCACACCAGTTATTCTCATGGAGGTGTAACGAAAAATCTCGCGTCACAGTATTTTTTGAGCCATTTTGAAAACCGTTTAAAATGTTTTTAAAATATTACAGAATAGATTAACTTGTGTTTCATTTTGTAAATAGATGTTATCATAACTAGTTTCAGTTAATTTGTAATGCCCAGCGGAAATTGTCATTTCGTTCGATTTTTGTACAGCAGTCAGCAAGCCCAACTTTCACATAAAATATAAAAAAACAACTTTTGAAAACGGATTTTTCGACATAAAATACTGTAATTGCAATCAAATATCGCATAAAAGTTATATGATTATAATAATAGAATGTAGTGATAATAATGGTGTAAATTACAAAATTGTAAGATACATTTTCAAGATTTATATAAGTATAAAAATAATTATAATTCACTAATAAAAAGCCCATCATTCGACGGACACCTGGCGTCATCTGGTGACAACATGAAAAAACCGTTTAGATTTTGAGAACTTTAATTTTTGCGCGCTGTAATGCTATTGGGTGGGTCTAAACCAATGAGCTATAGACAGACAGACTTTAGCGAATAGATAGACAGACGATAGCGAATTATTACAGATGTTGAAATTAACATTGCTGAGTATGTGTATTAAAGAATAGGGCATAATAACAGTTTTGTACATGGAGTATAAATATTTTCTGTAAATGATAAACGCATATGAACCCGCCGTCAGTTATTACTTTACGTAGCTATGTTTTCGAGGGAGATGGTTCAAATTCTAAGGAATACACTTTCTCGTTTCAGTCTATAAAACTTTGTGATAGAAAGTTTGAATTTTGTTTTAACTAGGGGTCCGTTCTGTAGGTTGGCTAGAATAAAGTTTGCAATATGCAGTACAGTTCCAGTTATCCGGCGTTTATAGAGATTCGTAGTTAACGTGGAAATGCCGGTTGCATGAAATAATTAACCTTTATATTTTTAAGGAAATTAAAACATTATAGTAGCTAGGATAGATACATTTGAAGGGTTTATATTTGCTTCAAATTTACATTGAAGCCGGTTGCATTAAAGGTTTGGATGGTCTAGTGCCGGTTAACTGGGAATGTACAGTTTATAAATGTTAGACAACAGTGAAACTTAATATTAACAACTTGATCTTTGCTTTTAGAATGTTGAAAAGTCATTGGTTGAAACAAAAGGCCATCATATAGAATTTATATATTTGCAGTTATTGTTATCTGTTTCTCTGTCAACACAAAAACATTATAACACCATGCAAAAAGATGAACTTCTTCTGTTGAAAGTAGCCTAATCTTCTCATTTTGTGGTGATCCGCACCAATCTGACAGTTTTGAGTGCATGCACACGAGAAATGCGTTTAAATACAAAGATTTCTTTTGACCACAGTTTCGTTTGAAACAGTAATTCTCATTTGTTCATATGTGGTATTTTGTAATGAAGGAACTGGAGAGGGCACTTTTTCTGGGGGGTTTAATGTAGGAGTGAGAGGGGGAGGGGGTTCATTGGCCGAATATTTCCAAGAGTAACTGTGACGTCACCGACTGCATCTCGTCTCAGGACGTGGTCAAGGCATGAGTGACGGTCGTTTCGCCATTGTTGACTATTTTAGCGCCGTCGGCTAACGAACTGCTTCTTCTGGCGCGTGCCAACACCACCAAAGCCACCGGTTCGGTGCTTTTGCGTCGGCTCTGTCGCCGGAAGTTGGGATCGTTGACGGGATCCTTGAGGCAGCACTTGCATCCACATTCGGCGAAAATGTCGAGGAACTCGCGCTTGAAGTTCTCGTTGAGCCACCCGTAGAGAAAGGGGTTGGAACAAGCCGAGCTCATGCCCATCATGTGGCAGCAGGCAAAGACGATGCGGAACATCTTGCTACTGTCTTCGAACAGCGTGAAGTAGAGATCGGCGAGGATGTTGAGGATGTTGATGGGCAACCAGCTGATGCCGAAGATGAGGGCTATGCTTCCCAGAAGCAGATTGGTCCGGTGAATCCGGTGATTGGCGTTGCGATCCTCGTCGCTCTGAGATCTCTTCGAACTCTGCTGCTTGTACTGCGACACGGTCGCTTGAGCTTTCATCTTGCGCGCCATCCGGTTCTTGAGCTTGTGCGAAATGCCGGCGTAGGCGACGCTCACGATTACTATGGGCACTACGTACTGCACCACCATCGACGCTATGGAGTACATGGCCCGCCCGTGCAAGACGGGCCACTTTTCGTAGCAGTAGTTGACCGATTCCAGGTCGGGAAGTCCCAGTTGGTAGGTTTTGACCGTCCGAGAGACGAACAGAGGAAGGGACAAGCCCAGCGCTAGGAGCCAGATGGCACTCAGAATGGCGGCAACACTGAGCCTCTTGCCGGCTTCCCAAGTGGGGTAAACGATGACTTGGTATCTATCCAGAGCGATGGCGGTGATGCTCAGGGTCGAGACGAAAATGGAAGTTGCTTGGAGCGCCGACACCAACTTGCACATGATTAGCCCCAAGGGCCACGTCTTGAGGAGGATTTCCATCAGCGTGAAGGGCATGGTGAAGAGGCAGAGGAGGAGATCCGATACGGCCAGATTGATGATGTAGACGTTGCGGGCTGTCCTCATGTTGGGTTTGCGGACGACCACAAGACAGACGAGCCCGTTGCCCACCGCGCCGCAGAAGATGAGGACCGAGTAGATGGCGATGAGGGCGTTGAAAGCAACGTCGTCGACGGCCCGGTTGTGGATGTACTGCTCTAAATTGCCCAGAAGAGTCTGGTTGATGCGACTGAAGAAATCGATGAAGGAATTGTTGAGTTCGTTCAAATCAAGAATTCCAGTGTCGCCCAGATCACCGGCCATTGGGACGATCGGTTAGGCAAACACTGCAAAGACAGATTTAGCATTATTTATATGGAAAAACAGTTATACACAGGGTGCTTCCAAGTCCCCATTAAAAACTTCTAGGGCATGTAGGGAGGTCTGAAAGGAACAACTTGTTTCCCCATGTGAAAATTTTCGGAAACAAGCGCATCACGTAATACAAATGCCCGGAGTTCCTTCTAAGGTGAGCTTCACGCAATGCACACGTGTGAACGGGTAGCGAACTTTGAAACGCCATAACAATACAGGCAGCATTTTGGGCGTCTGTGACTAGATTTTTTTTGGAATTTTTCTGAGCGAGCTAATGATAAATATTTGTGATCAACACAGATTTAGATGTTTATGTATGTGCTAAAGCAATGTATATAATCCAGGCGTTATAGCTTCTTTTAGCAAAAAATGAAATAACATCCTGTCTAGAACTGTTAGGTTCGTTAACAACATTTTCTCTAAAAAAAACATTTAAGCCTAAATGTAAACTTCACTTAAATTACAAAACTACTTGTATTTCAGTGCTAATTTCATACATTGCCTAAACCAGCTTTAGCATTGTATGTAAGCCTATAACTTGGCTTATATATCGGTACTGTAAATTGCGTGTATATTAGCAATATACCAATTTCTTTGAATTATATTAGTATTTCTAATTATTTATTTATTTGCGGAGTATTAATTGCAAAGTATTTATTTACAAAGTATTATTTACATATTTTTCATTTTATTATTAATTTTTAAATCAATTTTTACCAAGTACTATTTTTGCTTGAGTTTCTTGGCAAATCATATTCTTTAACTACCCAAACCCGCTTTTCTGATTATCTTAATTGTTTATTTTTGTTTATTTTTTATTTCACGGCCTACAGGGAAAACAGCATGTAAACAAACGTTAAAATAACGGCAAAGACATCAAAATAACGGAAAAACAAAGCAAGCCACAAATAAGTACTGTTCTGAACAAAACAAGAGATTAAAACCATGAAGTGTGAAATCATTTCATGACTTAACAGAATTAAAACAGAGAATACGCGAACGGAATACTAAACTTTTAATAATTCCAATCAATATTCGCTTACTAAATAGCACACTGCGATTCATGTTCATACATTAAACGCGACCAAATTTTAAATTCAATATACAGACTACTGTAATTGTTTTGATAAATAAAATAGCTTGAAGCTACATACTGTTAACAGCATTTATCACGATCTACCTGCACCCATTTACCAACTCGCAGAGTACAGGAAGTTCTCGGTGCAGTAACCTGTCAGCTCCAATTTGTAAAATGTTAGAGAAGGCACGTTCAAAACGGTTCTATTTTTCATATTACACTTAAGTAACAAATAAAACGTATAATAACAGAGGTAGGTAAACAATAAACAAAATTTGAAAAAATAATTAGCTAAAAGAATCTTACAATACTGGACGTTGCTCCTTGCCATGCACGGTTTTAATTGAAACATGATGGATTTTTGAAGGTTTGGTTTTATTGAAATGCCGCTAGGTGTCACCGCTGCATTGACACGCGAGCAGCAACCAAGCAGTAAGTGAAAAAAAAGCAGCTTTGATAACAGCAACAAAGAAGCTTTGGATGGACCAAGCGTTCCGGACAGAGATGAAGATAGATAGAGGGAGGTGAAGACTTGGGCTAATCTTAATGAGAATGAACTAGCTGTTGTGAGATAACATTTACACCACCTTTCGGCAAAAAAAATTGGAGCTGACCGGTTACTGCACCGAGCCCTTCAAATGCTCTTTGAGAATCATATTAAATGCTTAGTTTTGAACGTGCACGTGGGTTCGTTAAGTATTTAAACAGTTTTTTTAAACGCGTGTGTAAATAATGACTCGAGAATGACGAGATCAAAAAAGGTGTACACGTACACTAAGTGTGTTCACGAAATTTGTTCGAACGCAGATTTCGAAAGGTTAAGTTTCTATTTTTTTATTATTTATTTTATGTTTTATTCCGGAAGATATGGTGTTTCTATTTTCAATCTCGTTATACATGAAAAATTGTGTGTTTTTTTGAGGGGGGGGGTACTGAAAAAATGTTTGTGAAGCAAAATCGACGCGAATTTAAATTTATGGACGCAAAACGGAATCGGAATCTTTTATCAAATTACATTTTGATTTCGACGATATAAATGAAAAAAAAGTAAATGAATAAAAAAATGTCAATTTTTTTTCCCATGAGCCATTCGGGTTTCAGAGACTCCGAATTTTCTTTATACTAGTTTTTTTTGTACTGCTTCAACTTCAATTTAGTTTGTTTTACTTTTCAATTTTTGTGGATGTTCTGGCAAAGCTTTTAACGCTAAGTGAAAATTAATACATCCTCTCCCTAAACCAAAATGTAAACCACTGAAAGAACATATTTCGAGGTTTAGTATATGGAGTTTCTGCACAAAAAACTACTATACCTGATGTCACAGTCAAGGCTTACCAGTTTTATACTTGAAAAGCTAATCTTAATAATAAAAGAGCACACTCTTCCTCCTCCTCCTGCTCCTGCTACTACTACTCTTCACCAGTTATAACCATTGGACAAGAAACATCACGTGGTTCTTTCTTTTGCACCTGGGTATAAAGAAAGAATTCTAGAATTTTCAAAAATCATCTAGAAACTTCCACTGTGTGGCAGTGTCACTGTGTTTTTACTAGCAACACCTCACCATGTGTGAAAATGTCAAAACCCATAACGAAATCGATACTCTAACTGCAACGAATATTGCGAAGCAATATGAGTTAAATGAATAACTTTCCCTTCATTTTTGACGGGAAAGTTATTGACGTTATTTACTAGTACAGTATAATAAAAAATTCTTGAGTTTTGAATATAATAGCATCTTGAGGGGAGGAGTCTTTCGAATGATGTTATTTTCATTGACTAGGACAACGAGCATATTTGAACTTTCCAGCTTGTGGGTAAAATAATATATGCATCTGTACTGGCGGAAATGAAAAACAAAATTCGCTAATAAAATTTATTGATTGGTGCATTCGAAAGGGCAAAATCCAATAAGTGACAAAGGTGACACATTTGTGACTAGGCAGACCTCTCGTAGCCTGCTGAATTTCATCCCAAAATTTCGATAGTTTTGTATTCAAGTGGTGATTTTTACGAAATGAAATAAACTTTTGAATCTTGATTCAATACTGAAATTCGCGTGAAACGTGTTGAACTTCTTAAACGGCAAACATCTTAAGTGACAAATCTTTTTGATCGGGAAGTTTGTTATATTTTTTGAACGATGTTTTTATTTAGTTGGGAGGTTTGAAACGAACAAAATTTATTACAAAAAATACATTTTATATTTATATTTATTTATTTATTTATTTATTTATTTATATTCGAGTGGAAACAAAGAACATACATAAAATCAATAAGGCAACAATTGTCAGTTAAAGGTGAAAACTATTGTAAGTAAAATAAAACACAAGAAACGTTAGTGTAAACAGTATAAGTAAAACCAAAACAGGTAGAAATTTAAACTCGGCATTTTAATATGTTGAGTTTGAGAGTTTGTTCGAAACGTGTTATTAAACAGAACACGTTTTAAACGGAAAGCATGTTTAGTGGAAAAAATAATTTTCAAGTGAGGAATTCTTTCTAGTATGTTAAGTTTGAACTCTTTTTTGAGGTCTTTTGAACATTTTTCCGTGTCGAGACTTTTGGTCATAGGTCTATACACACACACATACATACATATATATTGCTCATCGAAAGGAACTGAACACAAGACTATAATTACTTGTAAAAAATATGGTTTAAAATTACGTATAATTTTTGATGAATAATTATGGATCGATTATTTGCAAATGAAATTTGTTCATAGTGAATTGTGGACTGGTTGATAAAAATTTGATATCAAAATTAATGTTGGAAGGATTGGTTTAATCACTTGATGTAATCATCGTCAAACCACACATTGGTCACGGGACAATTGCTCATAAATATAAAGTATTTCAGGGTCATCAAATTTATTTTAAAAACGAAAGAATTTAATACAGTTGATAATACAGTTATGGAATGCAATGCGACATTGATGTTCTCATTGTGCAAAAAAATCGTCACGTTTCAGGAATGCGACAGAAAAGCAATCGAACGCAAATATGATAAGATTATCGCAAACTTATTGAATCACCAGTTTTAAAAGTTTTATATGAAAACAGTTAGCCGTTTTATAAGTTTTATATAAAAACAGCTAGCCGTTTTATAAGTTCTTATAAAATAAATAGCAAACGATAACAAAAAAAAAACGTCAAAAAAATTAGTTTTCTAAAATTCATTTGAATTAAAGTATCTCACAAACTTTAATTTTAATATAATTAATAAAAAAAATAATTAAACCGTATTTTTTATAAGCAATTATAGTTTTGTATCATTATAAGTTCCTTGCTATGAACAACACTTATATGACCAATAATCTTTATGACCAAAAGTCCGTATGACCAAGATGACCAGTAGTTCCTAAACGGTGACATATCTCTAATATACAGTACAGTATGGTATGTTCACCTTATTTTTGAAAGCTAGCTGTGGTGACAGCACCGGTTACTCAAAACTCAGCATAACTTCCGGTTTCTATTTTTTTGTATACAATCGCATCGCAGTGCATTTTTACTAGTTTTTCCGGTTTCAATTCGGTGTTAAACCAATACAAAATAAATATACCGGAAGTTGCTGGAGTTAAGTCATGTGACCTTTTTTTTGTTATTTTGAGCAAATAGGAACTTTGTTTGTGTGTTCGCTATGCGCTCTTTAGACTTTTTCACCGATAAGGACCAAATGTTTTAGTTAACATTCAGTGGAATTAACTAAATGGTTTTTTTAGCCCCCCCCTCTTACTCGTCTAATATACTACCCTTCCCCCAACTAGACCCCCACCCGATAGCCGTTTATTAACCTATTCACAAGTTTCCAAATTTGAGTTTCCAATTTGTACCACGGGTGGCCCAAGGCGCAGCCGCCATTACATGAGTATTGAAAAATTTAAATCCACTATCCACATCGCTGGAGACCATACACTTTGGCGATTAGCCGCCGCCATTGGATGAGAGTTGAGTCCCGTGGCGCCACCACCGGATTTGACCATGAACCCTCCTTGGAAACTTGTGAATAGCTGAACTGCAATGCTCACAAGTTTTTCTGTTTTTATTTTCTGTTCTTTTTCATTTCTACATTTGGTAGCACGTGGAACAGTGTCATTGTTATAAAAAATTTGAAAATTTGTAAACTGCTGAGCACAGCAACAGATCAACTTTAAGAATCACCCGGGAAACGCCGGGTGAATCAGCTTGTATATACAGTATAAACTAAATTATATTTTTCTTAAGAAAATTTGTCAAATGAAAATTTTTTGAAATGAAAAACTTGTTCTATAGTGAAAACTTGGGCTTGTAATGATATTTTAGAAATTTTTTTTAAAATATCATATCATATCATATTTTTTTTAAAAAATAAAATATGTTACATTTTATTAGAATAAAAAATTCTGAACTGGAGAAACGTCTTAACAGAACTCAGGGAAAAGTTTTCGATTATGAAATTATACTTTCTTTTCATGATGGTTATTTTAGATCTTTTTTATTTATTATTATAATTATTTGTTATTATTATTATATTATACAAAAAAAATATTTTTTTATTATTATTTAGAGTAAAATGGATTTGGAAATTGCCAAGCTTTCTTTTTCCTTAAAGAATAATGGACGTGGGTTTCTTGTGGGTTTCCCCGCTGGTTTTTGTTGTATTGTGATGAACAAGATGATATATTTCGGTTGCAGCTGAATCTGAGAGATAATAATTGTTGTCCCCATAGGACCAAATTTGTCCAGGGTTGCGTTTCATGACGTGAACAAGATTGTAATGCCATTATTGCGGTGTTGCGTCGTCTGTCTAATTGACAGTAAAAAATGAAAGCCAAGTTGTTTACAACCTTGCGCTGTCACGGACAAGTGAGTGGGCTTACCACACAACTCTCGGATTTAATCATAGAGAAATGTAATTACACATCTTGTATTTTTTTTAGTGAAGTTTTCTTTTTTATTGTGGGTAAGAAAAATTGTAAGAACAAGTTTTCTAAGAAGATTGGGGTCTGTTGTTGTTGACGGTGTCCAGTTGGTTGGGAAGCTGTTGTTAAAACACAAGGGTCTAATTTTTTTAGTGTAATTAATTTGTAGGGGCGTTTATTAAAGTGGAGAATTGTGTGTAATGTTGTGTGTAATTATGACGTGGTGTAGTGATTATGTGAAGGAAACAGTCTGCGTCGATTAAAAACGTCGCGAATTGTGGAAGTCGCGTATAGTTGAGATGCAGCAAAAATTAGATGCGGCGAAAGTGAATTTAGTTGGTTGCGTTATTTAAATACGAATTTAAAGTTGCCTAAAAACAATTACTTTTGCAAAATTAATAGGCAGTGAAGCTGCTGCTGGTGCTTTGTATGGTGTATTGTGGGATACATTCAGTTGGATTGTTGGAAATAAATGAAAATAACAATGGATTCTGACTATATGGGCCTAGAACTTTATAAATATGACTTAATACCTGCGAGGCGTTGTTCAAAATTTTAACGATGCGATTTCCTTGAAAATTAATTTGAACGTCAATGAAAATAGCACCATTCGAAAGACCTTCCTCAAGATGCTACAGTATTATATCAAAAACTCTTCATCATATTAGCTTTTCGAGTACTATAAAATTGGGAACGTTTGGCTGGGACACCCTGTATACTATAGCGTAAGTCAATTTGCATCTTCGATGTATGCGAAGGATTCTTCGCTTCACTAGTGAAATCTCCATTCCAGTCACATTCGATGCTTTGTAAATCTCTTCTAACCAAAATTTATTCTGTAAAAAAGAAGATAATAAATGAATAAACAACTTTTTTTTTATCCCATTTCGATTGGTTGTGATATTGTACATTGAGCTGTGGTGTCACGTATCTCTTTAATACGTGATATCCATGTTAAAACTAACATGATACATTTTCATGCTTGAAAAAAAAAATGTTTGAATCCAAACTTCTTGAAAATGTAAATTGTTTTTGCTTTTTTTCGAATAAATCATACAAGCGGAGCCCTAACGCAAACTGCTGTTAATAATCATTTTTTTCCATTAGTTGATAACCTACTTTTATTAGAAGCAATTTTTAACGGTATTCCAGTAGCATAAATCGGTGATACACAAAATGTATCAACCGGATACTGTCAAATTAGCAGAACACTATATTAGATAGTTGTATACAACTAGTATGGAGTCCGTCGAATAATAACGTTAATGAGTGAACCCAGTAGTTGCATGGTAATCAACTACGTGGAGTCTAAAAGTGAAACCCAGTGTTAAGACTCATGTTGCTTCGCAACATTCGTTATTGTTTGTTGACGATATACCTACATTTTAAGCCACTACACATTGTTGTACACAAAGATAAACGCTTATATAGTTTGATACCTACTTATAGTATGCTCAATGTTGCATTAATTAGCAATTTAATTAGTTGACCCGTGGGTATCTTTAATTTCGGCAGAATGGATAGGTTATGAAAATGTATACAGTATTTGAATTTGTCAATTATTTCGATTATAGTCAGGATATTTTGACCTATCCATCCTTACAGTGGTTAAGATGGTAAACTATACCCAATGGTCAACTAATTGAACTGATAATTAAAACAACTCTTGAGTATACTACTACCTTATTACGCACGCAGCCATTCATTGTTGAGAGTATAAAACCGATCGCTCCAAATAAACACTTAACATTATTTCAGCCAAACATGTATCTCCGCGTGTTTGTTTCAGTTTCGCGTGTTTGTTTACGGGGTTGTAAAAGAGGTTATCAAAAACGTAGTTTTTGTTTTTTATTACGCAGTAGCAGTCGATTGTTTTAACTCATGTTGCCTGGCAACGTTCGCCTGTTTTCCCCCTTATGTAAATAGATAGATGTTTTGTTTTTATTTTATTAATATTTTCTTGGTTTTAATATCCTGTCATTTGTTTGAATATGGCAAAGGTTGGGATTTACACGTCAAAACTTGTTAATACTGAATTTAAAATAGAATTGCCGCTTTCGATGATTCTGGTCAAGGATTTGGTCACGTGTTTTGACTTCCAAATGATTGTTTTCGACTATATTTGAAAATGTACACAAAATGATGGTTTTGAAGCGATAAAAGTTGTTCACAGACGAACTTTTATCGACTGACAACGTTCAGTATCAGGCATCAGTTTAATTTCCTCGTCTCTCTCGTTGCGGTTATTAGATCGAAAATGATAATATATATTGGGAGACTTTCACCGGAAAGTTTGGACACGGATGATTGAATTTTAGATATTGCTATTTTCAGTGAATTGGGTTTTGCTTATGGCGTGTGATACACACATAATATGTATATTATCCTAGAAATTTTTATATGCATATCGATGAATAGGTTTAAATTATGCACATACTTGTACAACATAAGTGTCCGGTGGATAAAAATCGCTTTACAAGACGACCAGAAAAAAAATAAACTCGTTTCTTGCGGAAATGAATTACACATCTTCAGCTAGCTCGGTGGTACTCAAAATGCAAAACCGGATATCGACAACTATCAATCTAACAAAATATTATGTTAGATATTAATTCCACTTTTGTTTTAAAAAAATGATCAAAAAACATGTTTACGAATATCAATTCTCAATCTTCATTAACTATTTTTGTTAAAATGACGTGTTACATGGATTCATTCTTATTTGCTAATCCTATCTAATAAAAGAGCACGACCTTCCTCCTCCTACTACTACTCCTCCTCACCAGTTATAATCATTGGACAAGAAACATCACGTGGTTCTTTCTTTTGCACCTGGGCATTCTAGAATCTTCCAAAACCGAGAAGAGCTTTTTTACTAGCGCGTGTCTCCTCACCAGCGCCACCGTGTGTGAAAATGTCGAAATAAATACTTGTAACTGTAAGGAAAATTGCGAATAATAACTGTAACAAATAATAATGAATAATAAATGTAACGAATGTTGGGAAGCAACATGAGTTAAATGAAAACAAAAAACAACTCTCCCGTCATTTTTGACGGACTAGTAGCACAATAATTTGCATTATTTTCAAATTTTTTAGAACACTTTTAATTAAGACTTTATACATACGGCATAAGCCTACAATCTATATGTTTATCTGAATTTGTTTTACAGTATTTTTTCTTCATATTATTGACTTCAGAGCAAATTCCAGTTTTGATTAAATACTTCCATTATTGGTTTCCAGAACTCGGGAACGATAATTGAATTAATGAAATAATTTTGTTTATGAATGTTTCCTTTTCTTCGCATTTACAAAATTTCATTAGTTTAGTTTTATTTTACATTCCCGAAACGTGTATCATATTATGGTATTTTGAAAAATAAATTTCGAGCGATGTTTGCGACTTTTTTAATATGATAAAATATAGTTATACAAACGTGTTAAATATGTACATGCGTATATATGTATATACACACACAAACACACTTTTATATAACCATTTTGACCCCGTCTTGAATAAACACAAAAGCATAATGTCATCTATCATGTTTACAACTGTCATGCAATTCCTTTTTATGGCAACGTTCTTGTCGCTCGTAGTCCCTGTGAAAGAACTTCTCAAATGGATATTTGATTTTTATCAAATTTTCTATTTTATATATGCATGTGAAAAATAAAAAATTGACGACTCGGCAACTTGAGGTCACGAATACATTATAGGTTTTTATCTCCACAGCCATCTTGGGTCTTACGTATGTCATTCCATTATTCAAATTTTTTTACCATTTGACACCTGGTAATACTATTCAATCGAAATCGTTTGCGAACAAGAGATTGAGGTTCAAAGTTGCAAAAGTCGTATTGAATGTCTGATCATTATCGATCTATTTTTTTGCGTGTTAATAATTTTTTTTTATATGAATAAAATGTGTATTATTTCGCAGTTGTATTCAAATCGATTCGTAGAAAGTTGAATAATCGATACGGAAAATTGACAGCGAATAACGATGAGATATTGCATTTCTTCTTCATGGAACATTTTTACCTATTGCATTGCGGGTAGAATGCGTGAAAGGAAATGAAGAATGATCAGATTGCATTTATCACATTCCTCAGACAGACGGTTAAAATGAAATTGATAGTGCTATATCTTATATATATACATACACATATACAGTAGTAAATCGTCGACATATTTTGTAACAGTTGCACAAGATGAATTTGATGTTTGAGATCGTTCACTTTGCGGTTTGACTGTTTTGGTAAAGTTTTAAAATATACGTAAAGCGAACTTCGGTGTTCACGTTTTAAATGCGTTTTTTTTTTTTTTTTTTTTTTGCAGAATAGAAAAAATGAACTTGGTTATTTTATAAAATATTAGTGAAGGTGTGAAGATATTTAATATACGAGTAGTTTAATAAGTATTAACCTTAAATTATCCCGTTGTCGTGAAATGCTAGCTAAAGTGTGAAATTTGATAAAATGTGAGTGATAATTAATTACTGTAGTAATAAGCTTAATATCCCTGAAGCGTCTTTTACACGTTGAAACATGGAACCACCAGTGATTTTGTATAAATAGTGAATATGCGAACTAAACAATGCGGGACTTGCAATTAATAATAATAATAGCCCATTTCTGTGGATGTCGAGTGTTTGTATGTGTGGCGAATGCCCATCACACTTTAGCTCCGCCCATCATGCAGAATCTTTCCTCGTGTCAGCTGTTATGGGTGGTTGTTAAAATCAAGTCATAAGTGTAACATTCTGACACTAGATGGAGCTGGTTGGTTGGCTGTAAATGTTAAAAATACAAAAAAAGTTAGTTTCATAGTTGTGAATTTAATGTTTTTATCACTAACTCGGAAGCCCTATCTCTTGCTCCCATGCTGTAGCACGGGAGCTGTAGCGCGGGTTTAATTCTAATTGTTTCATAAGAGAGTCGCAAATTAACTCACGATTGCAGAGCGGTTCATTGTTCGAGGCACGGTTTTTTCAGTGAGTAGCACAATGAACAGCAACTTGTTCAAACGCTTCCCTGTATAACACAGCGCAATAGCTACAGTTTTGCAACGCTTTTCTGCCGAACACAGCTCTTTAGCTACAGCTTTTGGAAGCTTTCCAGTACTACACCTAGGTTTGGTTAACAACGTTTTCTAGCTTTCCAGCATAACATAGCGCTTTAGCTACAGCTTTTTCAAGCTTTCCAGCATAACACAGCACGTTAGCTACAGCTTTTGCAAGCTTTGCAGCATAACACAGCGCGTTTGCAAAACAGTGGCTTCGGGGGGGGGGGGGAGAGTGCAAATTACTGTAAATTTTTGTCATTAAAGTGTGATATTAATTTTTGTACAAGCTATCATAATAGTGAAAGTATAATAAAGTTTGTGTGTTAGATATGACTTGAAAACAATCGTAATTAATGAATTAATTAAAATACGTGTTAAATATATTTTTATTGCTAAATCGGGAATAACGTTATTTTATGACATTGCTGCTAATTTAGGAGAAGTACAGTATATATATTCAATTAGCCCATTTCTTATATATTTATTTATTTTTATTTATTTATTTTATATCTTTTCCGTCCCAAAGGGACAAACAGGCATACAAATGGTATAGGAAAGTTGAAATGGTAAAAGCACTCCAAATATATTTGAACAAAACGTGTCAATAAAAAACAAATAAAAAACAAGTTACCTGAGTGATGTTATATAAAATGCTAAGGAAAGAAAAATAGAAAAGGTTAGGTGTCTGGTGATTTTAGAATGATTAAAGATGTGGATTAATATTTATCTGCATGTAAGATTATTGTAATTTTTTAATTAAATTTAATTGTTCAATTTGAATTGATAATTAATGTATGTGCTTTCTTCATATTTAACTTTAGTTAATCCGTTTGTATACTCTACAATTTTAAAAATAATCTATTTCAGGCTTATGGCGATGCTCATCGTTGTAGAAAATGTCTAGTAGACATCTCTGCAAATAAAAAGAAATTCATACAAAGAAATTATCCACCCATAACAAAAAAAAAAACACTAAACAAACAATTTCTTTACAATCAATGTACAAAGATATTTTGACAATGGCAACAAAATTTAATTAACAATGTCAAATTCAGTTGGGTTAGAACCACCCAAGCGGCAGAATGTTCAAATGTCGATCTTTCGAATCCGTTGTTTACTTTTCGTGCTTGGTAAAAAGAATTACCTACAAAACACTTATATCCTAATAAATATGTTATACACAATTTTTAAGAATCGTTAGTTTTAACCATCAGTTTGGGTTAATTTTGTTTTATTCAAATATTTAGTCAGAAACGGCTTTCAGAAATATTAACTTGATCTTTTTGGGGAAAAACTACCTTAACATAAAATACAGTGTTTTAGTAAAAACTTATTAGTGGTTTTATATTTAGCCAAAACATATGAAATATTACTTGAAAACGTTTTGCGTTGGTTGGTTACTTGTTGCAGATGTTCTTTAGAAATTTTGAATCAAGTGCAAATGTTGCATTCTCACATTCGTTCGTCAAATGTGGCTTCTGTCCTGAGCCTTTTTACGCAGGGCGCAGACTCGATCCCAGCTTATTGGGCAGACATAGACCATGTCGGGGCCTGATGGCAATTCAGTGACTGGTGCCTCTTCGATCGGTGCCTTGATTAGTACCTTGGTTGATACCTCGGTTGATAATAACTCGGTGGATACCACGGTTGACACCTCAGTTGATACCGCGTATGATGTCTCGGTTAGTGACTCGGTTGGTGATACCTCGCTCGGTTCCATCACGCGTTTGTAGGAACATCCTGGTTGAGCGCCATCTTCTTGGGAAAAATAGCTATCCAGCGTCTTTTGCCGTTGTCGTCTACGTGCTGCTCGAGACTCTATTTCCTTCTTTTTCTTGGTTAGATGTTCAGTCGAAGTGTAGCGCGTCTTGAGACTCAGGTTGGGGACGCTGTAAAAGCGAGGATTTCCATTGGATTTCATCAACACTGGAGTGCGGTTTTTCATATCCAATGGTAAACCGATTTTCTCCATTATAATCTGCTTGACGTTCAACGCTGTCATTCCGTCCATTACCAGTTCTTGGAGCTTGCATCGTTTACTTTGGCTCATTTTCACCACCGACAGTATTGCGTCGATAAACTGCTTGCGGTCCTCGCTGTATGTTACCCAGGAATAAATTGCCTGCGCCACGACGTATACGGAAATAGCATTAATTTCTTCTCTCGAAAAAATGATCATAATATTCGAAATGTCCAAGGGACGGTAGCCAGGCACCAAAGAACATTCTTCGATGTTGCTTGCAGCAAATATAGCAGCTTGGTTCTCGATTGTCTATAGAAAAGAATTGAAATTTCACCAAATGACCAGTAAAAAACTCCTTTAAGGAAACCTTTTTGAACCGGTAGACTATTTCTCCACCTCCAGTGAAGGTGTGAAAGAAGTCTATTCTGTCAATAAGGTAAAAAAATCCTTCAAGAATTGTCTATAGGTGTATTTAAATTATATTTATCAGGGCAGGAAATTCTGCTTTTTAAGTCGGTAATTGGAGATGAAGCATCTAGAACATCACTACTTGGAGAAATACTGTTGTCCTAAAGCTGAAATCGCAAAATTGTAAAGTTAGTCGTGAAAGGCTTACATTTGGTAATTTGACTTACTGTCTTTCGGTAAAGAGTTCCTAGGTTCCACACGGCGACGTACGTCGTGGGTGACAAACTTTTTGAGCATAAGTAGCATCGATGCATAACCGAATCGCGTAGATTTAGCTGGAGAAAGGCCTTCAACATGTCTTCTTTCAAAGATAAACACATACTTGTAGGGTTGTAGAATTTTCCTCTGTAGATGTAACGGAGTACAATTTCCATGCTGACTGCATCGATATCAGGCAAACAGATGCTGGACACGTGATTCTAAGAGTAGAAAACAAAATGTAACAGATTAAGAATTCCAACTTAACAGAAATTTATTTCAACAAAATGTCAACTTGCACACCTTTTTGTCAGTTAAAATAGAATAAAAATAGCTACTTCCAGCAGCCAGGAGTATTCTGCTGGCTTTACAGCCTTGTCGTGAGAATTTCGTTATGATTCGAATGTCGGTTTGTCGATTTTGTTCCACTTGGAGCAGCAATTTTTGGGCTAACCGTCTTCGGTACTGACGAGCCATTTCTTCGAGAGCACTCATTTCTGCTTTAGAATGTCTAACAGACAACACATAAATGACTAATTTCAACAAAATTCAAACAATTATCCGAAAAACCAAAAACAAAAACAAAACAAAACACGAAAAAACAAACAAAGTAATCAAATAAAAATGGAAATTGTTCAATCTAAACTGTATCAAGTTGAGATAATTACTTGTTAAAGTATAAGCAGGGGTGTTCCAATTAAGCCAAAATGATCCAGTCAGTTGCGCGTTAATGTTCAGCTCAAGAAATTTTGTGTAATAATGGCTGATGTAAAGTTGTTAAGTGCATTGTTTGCACGTGTATTGCAGATAACAAGAACGGTTGTGATGAACATTGTCGATTGTTATGAAACATTGAAATAAAAACTAAGCTCACCGGTACGTGGTGTATTGATTAGAAAATTCAGTAATATAAAATTTCTACAAAATCTAATCTAAATCTAAATATATATAACAGTCTGCAGGTCGAAATTGTTATTTCCATCGTTCTCCCACAAATCACATCGTAGAAAAAAAACGAAA
>JAQIWH010002907.1:0-22197 GCA_034695005.1 Cryptops parisi | reverse complement strand
AAAAAAAGAAACAAACAGGGTGTATATCAATAATAGGGTTATAATAATGTAATAAATAAATAGGGTAATAATGTAAATAAACAGGGTTTTGACATCGAAATGCAGTCAAAAAATCACGAAAAACAGAGTTCTAGAAACCGGAAGTTCGGCTCCGTTTCCATGGAAACTCCATTCCCGTGAATCATTGCGCGACTACAAATTTACCTCAGCGATGAAAATATCAAGGCCGGCTAGATAATAGGCTCCACCCCTTTAGCTTAGATTCAAGTATGCCGTTGTGACGAGAATGTAGTGCTTTTCGCTCCTCTCTGCGATAAATCGCCTAGTTTGCTAGGCCCCTAACCAGTATAGGTTTTGTTATATTCTCTATACACTCTTAATCGATTAACTAGATCTTATTTTTAACTAAGATACAAGATAATTTCCCATATAAAGAACATTGGCCAAACAGAATCCACGAGCGTGATATTCATTAATGGGTGTCATATTATTATTGTAAACTTTTACCTAATTCTGTATATATCGCTATGTTTTAATGTTTTATAAACGTCTACAGTACATACTGTAGGACATACTGTATATTATTATCCTACAACGAAATATATTATATAGTATACATTCCCATTTATACATATTAAACTTTACACCAACTCACTATAAATGTTTATATAAAACATATATAGTGAAAACCTGTTTATATAAACCTAAGTTTATATAAAAAACACATCATATATGTGTATGCATACAAACATACACTAATAATGTATATCTTATAGCCTATAATATAAGTTTGCCAGTGTTTTAGAATGTTTCCGTTGTTTTTTTGCACTAAATACACAAACCAAATACATCAAAATAATCTCTAGTGAATTTTCAATTGATAGGCTTCGGAAAATATAATGATACGCCACACTTTTTCCAAAAATGACATTTTCACATCAAACCGGCAACTTTCATCTTGTAGCTCAATACGGTAAGGTAAGGGGCCCGAATTTCGCCCCAATGCCTAATTCCGTTTTTTGGTCCTACAGCTAGGGCGGTATTGACTCTAGCACGTCTGTCCAGAGGAAGTCAAACAGAGTTAGTTGAGAAAGTTTGATGGTCCAGGAATTTTTGTTGAGATTTAATGAACTTTTTTGTTTTCGTGATATGAGGAGCTTTATGCAGCGTCATTGATAGTAATTCTTTACGTTTAGTGAAAGTGTAATTTTTAAAGTCTATGTTATGTGCATAGGTATGGTGTCCATTAAAGAGTGGGTGAGTTATGCGTCGTCGGGTTCACTTGTTGAAGAAGTAAGAGACAAAAATGGGAGCTTATGGTAAAGAATAGATTCGTTACAGAAAATATTTTACGTGGATTCATGAAACATGATCTGGCGTTGAAAAACGAGTGAAATTTATTTGTGTACTAGCTTGCAAGGTGATCATCTTGTTTCTTCTTTTTTTTCAAGTAAACTTCATAAATTCGTGTTTAAAATTTTTTATAGGTAAAAAATGGGGTATTAATTCACTATATTGGACTAAAAATGTTCACCTTTGTAGTAACTTTTTTGCAGATAATAAGAATAAAGTTCAAAAATAATTTTAAAAAACCACTTTAATTAACGGATTTGTTTCGGAATATTTTTTATAGGAACGAAATTAAGAACACTTTTTTATTAGCTATTAGTAAGTACATTTCAAATTAATTGTTCGGTTCTAACAATTAATTATAAATGCGATTTGTTTTGGTAATTCGCATTTGATGTAAATGCAATTAAATTTAGCTAAAACATTGTAACAGTTTAACTAAAACTTAATTTAAATTATAAAGCGCTTTTACTTAATTATTAATTGGAAATGATAATTAATTGAGCATTCGTAAGCAACGCAATAGAATAACGCGAAAGTTCCCCTCGATTGTTGTTTCAATATAGCACACAAACGTGTAGCAGAAAAGCTCATTCGGGCAGCAACGGTTTTCAATTAAAAAGCATCAATAAAAATAAAAATTTAAAAATATTACTTAAAAATAAATTAGTGTTTAAGTAAACAATAGTTTAATACAAATTCAATGTGGTGTCATGTTATAATTATATTAATATAACAATTTTATAATTCATTATTTTGTTTTATTGTATCAACTCATATTTCTTTGTATTTCTTCAATTTTTGCTTTTGTTTAATTTTCTTTTGTAAATTCCTATGGCGGGTGCCCAAGTTAGCAAAAGTTGTGGGAAATCCAATAAACATGAATTGAATTGAATTTAACATACGTTCTGTAACGGAGATATTAAGAATAAACGTGATTTAAAGCAAAATAAATCAGGCTTTTGTGTATTAAACATTCAAATTGAATAGCGTATCATTTAATTGTATAGATTTAAAATTGCTTTGCCATTATAAAAATTCCAATGATATATTTTATTAAATTAGACATAAAAGGTGATAAAACGAGTAAGTTTAAATAATATATTATTGGTTTCGTCGAAATATGTTGTGATTTATTGAAAAATACTCAATAAATTAATTATTTAAAACATTACCCCACATATCTTATCCCCCCCCCGTCATTAATGACAAGCTTTTAATCCAATATAATATTAAAAATTTTAAAACAAAATTAACACTCACCCCTCTTTTGTTGCGCTTTAATGCACATAAGATGGTTTCAAAGGTTCAATACTGTTTGAATGACATGACTTTTGCTGAATCATTAATAACAACCATAATGTCATTGTGATAGGTCTAATGTTCGCTTGATTCGAATGTAACAACATTCGTATATATTGCAAACTTTTAAAGAGAATATGAAAACCCATTATTCATTAGGTTAATCTTTAATATTCCGTCGTAGTACTTTTGCCAAGGTGTACGTATAATTAGGCAACTAGCATTAACATCGATCTAGCTAAGTGATGTTCATTCCAACATGCGGACTGTATCATTAATGGAACCATTTACTTCATTATTAAAGGCAATAAATGATCTCGGCGCTCTACAAGCCCTACAACAGAATCAAACTAGCAAACGTTCATTCTGGAAAACAGACGTAAAGGGGGGTAGTATTTGGTCTTGATGAATGGCATTCGATATTGGCACGGCAATCAGAATTGAATATTGGCACGCGGACGCTATATATGTATATAAGTTATGGGTGCTGTATGTATGTGTGTATAGATGTATGTATGTCTATAACGGGAACCGAAGGAAAACGACATTTAACCTTTGGTGGTCATCTCGGGCAACCCTGGCTATTCAACAACCCTACTAGTGGCGTGCACTGTAATACACGACCACGATGAGTTGGCGAGTATTGGGCGACTAAGAGAAAGGGTTGAATTTTCATAATCGATTTTATGTAATGGCGCTGATCAGATTTCTCGTCATCACCTCGTACACAGCCGATATTAACCTGCGAAGTAATCGATGATGGAAATCGAATCGCTATTCGCACTCTATATACAAGTAGCGTATTATTATTACTCGTTGGTCGTTTCTCATACTGTTGCCTACATAGCGAATCAAAGATTCCAAAACTCAATTCGATGGAATTTCTAGTTTTATCTTTTTTACTTTTCATTTCATTCATTAAATAAACTTTAATACATCGTTCGAGTGAATGGTACTTATTAGATTTTGTAAAATAACTACATATATAAAATCCTCTTCATGTTCATTAAAATCTAAATTATTGAATCTACTTATCGAAAAAAAGTCATCTCAAAATGGTTGTATAAAACGAATATAAAAGAAAAATTGTTTTCATTAATGTTTTAAAGTGGAGTTGCTTTGACATGAACTACTGACATCAACAAGCAAACCACAAATCTCATTAAAATGGAAAGCTATCCAAGATGTACTCCGCCTGACATGAAGTTCATTAAGTATACATAACCCTTAACCCTTAACATCGTTAACTTTTGAAATAGCTACGCTGTGTCAAAGAATATTAACAACTGCACGAGTTGCCATCCAAGATGGTTGTCTATCCAAATTATGCCTAAAGGGAAAAAAAAAGCCAATCCCCAAAATACAAAATTTAAAATCGATTTAGGGTGGCTTTAACTTTTCAAAACGAAAACAGAATAGAATGAGAGAGAAAAAAACCTTAACAGAGTCGTAGCAGAATAACATTTTCAAACACCAAATGATCATTAAGAGCCTATAGATTTGTATTTACAAAACGTGGTTGTTAAGCATGAGCAAAAGTCGTTTAAGGTTTCAAGGCGCCACCTCACGTTGGGTTCATGAATCGTTCTAATGACGTGCTCAAGGGTCCTCAAGGGACATCGACCATCATCAACGTTTACTGACTTTCAAGCGTTCCAATGCAACTCAATGAAGGGAATTTTTATTGGTCGTCAAGAGTTTACAATCGAATGCTACCGATAAAACTTGTTGGCAAAACTCTTTAATCCATTTAAAGGCAAACGTCATTTTAATGCTAATTCCTCTCTTGCAGTTCATTAGCAGACAAACATATACTAAATGCCAAGCTCCCAACAAACACGTCAGACAATGAAAACATAACACTAACTATACCTAGGCTGAACTTTTGGAATCTGAACATAAGTATTGAGAACAGTAAACCTGCCATTCAGCGTTAACACGTTTTCAAACTAGAGTGTTTTACGCAAAATCTTCCTTAACGTAATTATTTCAATGCAAACTACATTGCGAAAACTTTGTCAGGCATTTTATAGGACTAGTTTTATTTAACAAGCTGTAACCTACTAGATGCATACTAGCTGTATACCCGTCAACAATGACGGTTGCTAGAGTTAGTGTAATTTTTATTGTTATGCTGTCTCCATATTGTTATCTCCATTGCTGTGTTTTGTGTTTTTGCGGGTTAGCAACCCGTTACTAACAACAAAGAGCGTTATATTCACTCACACACACAGAGTTGTAAAACTATACAAGAGATGCTTGAATTATATATTTTACCGGTAACGTATAAATTTTATTAATTTAATTAAAAAGGAACAGGGAAACTCACGAATGTAAGAATATAATAATGTCACCTAGTGGAATAAACTTGTATTGTATACAGTACATTAGAATGTAAATGTCTTTGTATACATTTTAAAAAATAAAACTATATAAGCACATTGTATCCAATTCTATATAATTATTTTACTGTATTCTCTGGAGACAAAAATTTTTAAGATAAATAAAATAAAACTCACACATGCAAATGTTGAGAATTCACGATTACAATTGCAAATATTTTGGTTAGTTCAATATCATGTTTAAATGAATCGTTAATATCTGATGCATAGGTAGGTACTGGTAGGTACCGACTGGCTTTACAGTTACGTCATTTGGCCCTCAGACTTTATTGAAATTAAATAAACATGGAACAGGGTTTTATGATGCAGAAGGAAACGGGAAAAGTCCGAGAAAAACTGCCTCCGTGGTGTCAAACTCCAAACTGAATCCACATGGCACGAGTGGGAGACGAACGCCGTGACACTGCCGCCAGAGGTAAACACTCTGATTCTCAGGTCACCACAGGGCCCTAATTAATTTAATGCATAATCAAGGATGTACATAATTAACTAAACTTGCATCAACTGAACTCACTCCAAAGCAGCCATTGAGTTAACATTCGATAAACATAAACATGTTAGTAATTAATCGCTAAAGTTTCAAAGATGATTTTTCAGATATCACTTTCTCAATCACGTGTAATCAAAACTTTATTCTTTAAATAATAATGATCCAGATCGATAGAGAGTGCAAATACACTCCCACAGGAAAATGTGTCATGGCTGAACTGTATTAGCGTTTGGAAAGTAATTTTTGTTCCAGCGTTTTTCTTCACCACCAGTAGTAAAATGAGCTACTGCTACTACTAGTAAGAGAAAGAATCTTGAAATCTGAGAAAAGCGACGTCGTCGGTTGTGAATTTCACGACAGCCTCATTTCTATTCATTGTCTTGGAGACCAGTGCTACTCTCACACGATAGCTTCGCATTTTCCAAATTTCTTTCCTTCTCCGTAGCACACTTCTCTTCATATCCTCTCGTCTTTTGTTAAGAAGAATGAAGCGCGTTTAAAACTTAATTAAGAACCACCGCCGTAAACAAGCAGCGTGCAACTGCGTAAATACTGTAGGGTTCGCTATCAAAGAAACACAGCGATTAAATTAAATCTACGTACGACACAATGCTTTTCGTCGTCGTCGTATGGAAACAAACAACGCTTCGGCAACGCAGTCCCCATCCTCCACACAATTTAAATCATCAAACCGAACTATATACTCTCTCTTTCGAATCTGAACCGTCCGCGTGTTCTTCATTGTAAAGACAAACCAGATTTGTCTCTTAGATGTTGCATTCATTTTATTTCAATCAAATTAGACACTGAATACGGAACAATTTGAAAACGAATTATGCGGGGGATCTCTACATATCGATGAGAAAATGGTTTAAAAAACTGTTGCGTTTAAATTCATTTATATTTGTTGTACAAAAGTAACGCGCTTATTAAGACGCGAATAGACAGAAATGATAAGAACGAGATAAAAAAAAAACTCGTTTATCTCAAAGAAACTCGTCGTTATTTATCACTTAATGATCACAACATCGATCTATGAAAAAGTGAGAAGTGAGTTATTTCAATTACACGTGATTAGATTGATGTTGATATTGTCAATGTTTACTTTTGACAACGATTTTCATCAATAAATTTAATTTTATTTTTTATTTTTACTAAAAACAATCCCAATGGATCGATACAAACAACACAAACAAACAAGGAAAATTACAAAAAATAAAAAAGACAAAATTCAATCAATAAAGTTTAAATGCTTAAACAATAAACCTTTAAACCTTTTGACCGTGGCTTTATCCATAGTGTCAATTGATGAGTATTCTTAATAGGCTTATATAAAGGAAAAGCATTGCAAATATAAAAGGTGTTATTAGGGTAAGACATACGACGTTTTTCATTTATAGTGTTGTCGATATGGAATTTAAATGAATTAACAGTACGTCGATTGATATTATCAAAGTAATATTTGTTGTAGGAATGAAGGGAATGAGTACTATCATGGAGTAGCAATAACAAGTGAAAGAATAAGATTAAACAATATCAGTTTTTTAATTGTCAATATTTTTATAACTTTAATTTCTTTGTAATGGAAGCATAGTTACTAAATCCAAAAAGAATAAACTTTGTGAAAGTTTTCTAAACATGTTTCGAAGCATCAGTCATCTTCAATAGTGGCCAGTGAAACGCCAATTGCAGTAGCAAATCAGAATTTTGTAACAAAATTTACACGAATGGAAGGGCTCGGTGCATTAACCGGTCAGCTCCAATTTCTCGCCAAAGGTGGTATTACTTTTTTGTAAGAATATTTTAGCTATTCATTTCATAAATTTTGATTTTTGTTTATCTACTTTTTTTATACGTTTTATCTGTGTTAATTACGTGTGGTATAAAAAATGGAAAATACCTTCTTTAAAATTTATTTTGATTTACCACTGACTTGCTTGTTAGAAACGAAAACATAGCTCCAAGACATGTTCAGAACAACTATTAGACAGTACAGGGTGTCACAACAACGTATTTTTTATAAATATTGGAAATAATATAATGTTTATGCTAACATATAGTGGTTTATCCTTCAATAGGGCATTATATAAATACATTAATTTAATCGACTATGTTATTTGTTTCATTTTGTATTTCCTTTTTATTTTGTCATATTTGTGTAATTTAGATGTTTCTGTAAACACTGTTGATCATATTGGGTTATTTTTAAAGAAATAAATAAATAAACAAAATAATGAAAATGCGAGTTTTGGATATAATAGCATTTTGAAATAATTTTTTCAATGGTGCTGTTTTCATTGATCTTGAAATGCAGTTTTAGAGTCAAGTATTTAAACCACGAGTCGTAGGTAGTAAGTTATATTTAAAAAGTTGTAGGCAATAACTTGTTTATTCAGAATCCACTGTCGTTTTATTCATTTCCAACAATCCAACTGAAAAAATATTATCCAACAATAATGATTACAGCACACTATGATGCTGCAACAGCATATCACTCTTGCTACGCAGAAAAAGTAGATTTAGTTGTTAGCACGGTTAATTTAAAAAAGAATTTAAACTTGCCTAATAATTACTGTAAAATCACTTTTGCTGCATAGCAAGAATGATATGCAGTGAAGCTGCTGTAGCAGCATGGTACTTTGTATTTACTATGGTTGAATACATTTTTACAGTTGTACATATTTACATGGGTTAGGTTTCAAACTTTTTTTTTCCCAGAAATTCAATATAAACAAGCTACAGCAGCAAAATTGAACTACATCAGCAAACCACCATGTTTTACAATCGAAAGAAAAAAATTACAAACAATGAAAAAGCAGGAAGGAGTTTCCAAATGGATACAAAAGAGCTCGACTTGTGCAGTGAGTCGTAAAATTCCACTTTTCATCCCTAACATAAAACTTTTTTTATCAGTCGTAAAATAATCGAATTACCCTTCAATCGCGCTCGAAACGATGTCGCTAAAGCTCAATCTTTGCTACCGAACCAATGGATTCGATAAGAAAAACTAGTAAGAAATAATATTAAAATAAAAAGACCAAAAAAAAATCTTACAAGCCAAACGGTAGTGTTTCCTCCGAGATTCATTTTCACAGACGAAAGAAAATTAAAATTACCATCGAATTACTACGGATGCAACGTGTTCGCCCATTCCGCTCATCATAAATTGTTGCTCAGCGTCGACAATTCCGCTTTTCGAAAGGGAAAACCGAACTTGGTGGGTGTTGCAAGATTGTATATCCTAAGTGTGTAGTGCTGCAATCCCTAAATGTGCAACGGGTCCAACATTCGGAGAAAACGAGGAACTGGTGGAAAATCACAATTCTCCGTTCGGCCCCTGCATCGTTTATTATATGATAACAAGATACATTTAATGCGGTTACGGCTATTAACTGATTTAATTAACTGCGCTCATTACGACATATCTCGAGAGAAAGAACGAGCGCCATCGGCCTGATTGCATTAATCGAGTAATCGGCTTCTACTGCTGCCACAGCTTCCCACTCTGTGTTCTATGTTCCCCTCGGTGTGTCTACTTTCTTCTCATTTTAGTAGACCCCCGTCCCCGTAGATTAAACGCGTCAACGTTATCAACTTTCATTTGCACCCAAATTTTATCTTCGAAAAATCTTGGTATCATGCACGGTGGGTTTTCAAGACAACTCTACACGTACACCACGTGGTTGAGAAAATTGATCGATGCTTATTCTTATTACCCATCGTTACCACTTAATGCAATCATTAATAATGACCGAAAATGCTGCTGAAACCGTAAATTGCAATTTGCGTGATAGGCAACGCGAAATATCAAGAGTGAAAAGTCCGAAAAAAGTCTAAGTTTCAAAAGTAGCAAAATATACGTGATGAACTAGCTTTATTATACTCTTTATATTATTCATATATTTTTTTAAAAACAATATAAGGGATTGATATATACAAAAAAAATTACTACAATGGCGCAAACACAGTATAGCTTCACTTGTGAATGAGCGAGTTGTGAGTTTGTGAGTGAGCGAGCTGAAAATTTAGCGTATACTGCCATCTATGGCCGTTTATTCAAACATGTAGTTCTTGCATGGTTAACTTAAATTACGAATTTAAAGATACATAATAACTATGTACTAAAATAATTTCACTAAATAGCATAAGTGACTTGGAGAGAAGCTGTTGTAGGGGCAGCGTGCGTTTTACTATTGTTATATCAATTTTCATTTGGTTTCATTGTTGGACATATATAACAAACGGGGATTCGGACTAAATAGGATTGTGGCTACAACTTTCTAAATATGACTTGATACCTACGACGCATTGTTTAAAATTTAGGGATCACTCTCCTTTAACGACTCTGAGATAATACTTTTAAGTTGCGTCCTCACGTCTTGACTCGCAGAAATCGAATATCGAATTACTCAAAAATTGCATAAATTTAAATTCACATAAATCGAAATTCGCATTAATCAAAATTCGCATTAATCAAAATTTCCATTAATCAAAATTCGCATTAATCAAAATTCGCGTTATCAAAATTTGCATTAATCAAAATTTGCATTAATCAAAATTTGCATTAATCAAAATTCGCATAAATCGAAACGTGCAAAATCAAAACTGAAATTACTCAAAGATCGCATAAATTTAAATTTTCATAAATCGATATCTGTATATGGCTGTATACAAGGAGTTAAGCTTAAAAAGCATTTTAATGTACTGTACATGTTTCATTAAATTGTATCATATCAGAAAACCAGTAATGACAAAGACGTGTAAATTTGAAGAAACTGCGGTTATTAAACATGTATAGCATGTGTTGTTAACAACACGAATTTATAATAAAAATATTATTTTTAACTTTTACCACAATATACGAGCATAAAGTTAATATATAGTAAGTAGATAAAATGTCATAAATGATTTCTTATTCAAGTACAGTACGTGTATTTCCAAATTTAAGTTAATGTATCTGTTCACATTTGCAAGGGCATTAAGTCGGGACGTATCTGTTCACATTTGCAGCTTTTAAAAGGATATTAAATAGGGATGTAGAAAGAGATGCACTAACTTCACAGAAAACGCGTCATATTAATCCTATTAAAAGTACATCAATAATTTTTGAAGTTACACGGTATCTCGTAAAGTTGAAGACTTGCAAGACTTGTACATTGTTCATCATTATGCAACAGTGTACTTCGTTAATAATAACTCACATTTCTGATTAGATTGAAATAAGTGGGACATCACAAGTCATTTTTTGTGAAAATACAAAACTAGTGATAGTGTGTATAACCATACGTTGTTAATTCATTTTTGTTATATGTACTGGCATATAGCGTCCGTCATATTGGTTTTTAATTAACAAACAGTGATACTCGTCACACTAAGACAACTGCATGGACATCTCATTCATCAAAGTCCACCAAGTCGTCTTGTTTTTGTATGCACAATTTTTATAAACTGGCATATTGCGTCCGTTATATTGGCTTTTTATTGATTCCATATACTTGTAAGAATAAGGCGGATCCGTGGACACCTCATCCATCAAAATCCATCGAGCCATGTAGCCTGTAAGTGGGTCTAAAGAATAATGGTTATATGGCATGTAGCGTCCGCCATATTGGTTTTTTATTGATGCCATTAGCCAGTGTTACTCAGTAGAATCCGTAAATATCTCATTTATCAAAATTTATCAAAATTTGTCGAGTAGTTTTGTTTTCATTTGTAAAAACTCACAACTCACTCACTCACACAAATACTCACTCACAAGTAAAAGCTAATCTAAAAGCTAATTTAACACCCTTACCACTTTCTCAAAGATTTGTCAAATTACTAAACCTCTACTCGTTCAACTCAAATCTATAAGATCAACCTAGATACAAATCTCCCAGCACATCTTCATAAAAATATCCTTAAAACACCTTACAAAACTGGAACAACTTACCCACCTGCATAAGAAAACTTTCCTTTATATGCGTCAATGCCAACTGCATCAAATCATGTACTAATTACAAGAAAGCATTACTTCTAATTTTTTGTAAATCGTTTTATTTACTTTTTCTCTTAGTCTGTTCATTGTTATTAATTGTATGATTATCAATTTTGTTCCAAATTGGAATGTAAAATAAATAAATAAATAAATAAATAAAAGTATAATTTAAAACCACGAAGAACCCAAAAGCTTGCAGTATTACGCATATCTGTGTAATGCAGTAATATGTATACATTACACGGCATTACTCTAACGTTACACTGTTGCAATGATACAATGCTTCTTGTAAGTGGTGCTATATTCTTGATTTTTATTTTTATTTTGGTTAGTTTGTTAAAAATAAATAAAACGGATTGTGACTAAATGGCCCATTAAGCAGATGATTAGTTACTGTACATATAACTCAGTTTCCAATGTAACAATGCGATGATCATGAAATTTAATTTCATGACGTCAATGGAATTACCACCACCGTAAAAACAACCTATTAGGATACTATTACGCGTATATCTCAAATGCTTAACATTTTCATTATATTAGCTTTTCCCATGGAACCAATCTTTTAATTCATTTTTTATTTTATTATGCATTCTCATTATAGTAACAAATCATTAATTGAACTCTGAATAAAATGGAAACGTGCGTGATGATCCACTCGTAACTAGGCACTTCTGCTTAATCAAAAATACGCTTTATTTTAATTAACCGTATCCACGACAACCAAAGAGTTGAGAGAGAGAGAGAGAGAGAGAGAGAGAGAGCGCTATCTATATGTACAGTGTTGTATCCCGGCAACGAATAAGCGAATTCAAAACATCGTGGGGATCATCAGCCTCGAGCAATCTTAGCTCCACCACGAAACTACCACCACCACCAACCACTACCACTAGCACCACTACAACAACTAAGGATTCCCTTCCTACTAATTCATTGGCTTCGGCACCTGATAACACACCCGAGGTCAGCCAAAAGGCTTACAGCAGAGCTTTCCTTTAGTGCAAACCAGCTTGCAATTAGCGCACTCGCCCCAATCTTCTCCCCCTCCCACCATTTTTCTTTCCCCAACTCTACCAATACCCCTGCCTTACCTCATCCAACACAACAACAACAAGCAACAAAGACCGTAAGAGAATCACCCCTGCATGTCGACGAGCGTGCACCACGTCGGTGTCACCGGAGGAAAGAAAACAATGGCGAACTTCGAGGTCCCCCTTCGGTACGGTCTCTTGCTATTGGGGAGGGGAAATAGAGTGAAGCTTGGAACCGCTCTCTCGCACTTGCGTCCGGCGAGGGTTTCTTCAATTATATCGAGTTAATTAAGTTGGCGTAACGTATTCACGGTGGTAGAGGTGGTGGCGGCGGCGAAAAGGCGAAGAGAAAGGAAGAAGAAGAAAAGCGGAAAAGGAGGAGAGAACGAAAGAAAGAGAATTGAGAACAAAACAGTGAAAGATGAGAAGAAGAAAAAAAAACAGTGTAGAAGAAAGTAAAAGGAGGAGAGAAAGAGGTGGAAGAGAGGAGAAGGGGGTGGGAATTGTGTCAGCGCGATTGGCGCCACCTATTAGGGTTCCACTTCCCTCCATCTTTTCCCATCCAGTGGCGAAATTACGCGACGCTCCCACGTGGATTGGAGAGGAAAGGGGGTTCTCGTAGGGGGTGTTGCAAAAGCTGAAAAGATAGAGGAACGAAGAAATGAACAGAAAAGAACGACGAAAGAGAGGAAACACAGAGAGAGAGAGAGAGAGAGAGAGATGGTAGAAGCTTTTTCGCAACAGCTCTCTCTACTGCAGCATCATCGGTGCGAAAAGAAACGAATTGGAGAAAAAGAAGAAAAAATAGCAACTTGGCAAGACGGGTGGTAATTGTTTTGTAGGCTGACGAGTGTCGGCCAATTACGAGGCCTTCAACTCGCGAGCGGCAAATAAACTCCGCTCCCCGAGCCGAAACCGCAGGGGTAATAATTGAGAGAAAAGAGAGGGTAAAGATAAAAAGAGAAGAAGAAAAAAACACGCAAGATGAGGGGGTTGTATGAAAAATCAACGGGGTCGAAGATGAAACAAAGGGGAATTGGATGAAAACTCGGCAACTGATGATTATGTTGATGATGCTTTGCTGGATGATCACCGAGTGAAAATCATGACTCGGAAAAATTCCCATTAGTCACATGTTTTCTGTTGTAATTCGCAATTTGCTTCTCGATTTTTAATTGAAGGGCCTGGTGTAAAAGAGTGTTAAGTAATATGATTTTGTCAAAAGTGACTTTTAGAAGCATTTTCGAATGTGTGAGGTGCAATTCTATTTTCTTAACACATAATTTTTAACAAAACAACAATATGTGCGAAGATATTAGTGATAGAAGTGTGAAGTAGCTCATAGACAGCAAGGCAAGTACAGATCTTTAAATGCGCTTTCCTCGAAATTGAAAAAGTGTTACTTAACACCCTTTTACATCAGGTTTTTCAAATATGTGCTTATAAACTAACCATAATTATATATATAGTTACATAAATGGAGCTTCAGTAAAAACATGTAAAAATTTAAAGATTTTATAGAGTAGAATTGCATTTTAATCGCGGAACAAAATTCACGACTTTTTGAGATTCGCAAAAAATAAAAAAATCGTTATGTGATATTTTAAATTTTTTCACTATATTTGCTCTAATCACAGTTATAAAGTGGTATTAGGCACTCGTAAGACTTATGCACCAAGTGTTTCAAAATAATTCTAACATTGTATCTTTACCAACAGATATACTGCATAGATACAAAATCTTGCATTTTGTGTTATATATTTATTTTGTATTATAATTATTAATACAATACCAATAATTAACCAAATCTGTAGGTATGCGTGTAAGTGAGTATGACAAACGTTTTGAATGCACGGAGGTTTATCATAACAACGTGAATGCAAAGAATGAGATCTTTTATAAGAACGTGAGTGCAAATTGAAATTACAACAATTAACTGCAATGAACTGTTCACTATATATTTATCTGCTTAAACATGTGTTGTCATATCAACACAAACATAAATAACTAATGAGATTAACTATACACAACTAATAATTACAATGAACTAATGTTGCGAAGCAACATAAAATTAAACACGGAGTTTCATTTCTAGATTTCTTATAGTTGTCATCCTAAAACCACGGAATCCATCTTTAGTTATCAATATTCAAACAATAAAAATTCAAATTTTTCACGAGAATAATGTTGAATGTGGAAATTTTGTTCACATTTCCAATGTCCGAACGATTGACACTGATTCGAGTCGCAATTTTGATTTTAAGATTAGCTTGCAATTTAGGCGGAGAAATACATTTTACGTTAACTGATATGAACATCTGGCACAGCTTGAGTAATTATAATTATTATATAAATATACTTGTTTTAAAAAATTATAATAAACATTGATTGTATAATTACTGTATGAACGGTTGCGAATAAGGCTAACGAGTATACAAATGTAAAACTTGGAGAATTATCACTTATAAATTAATTCAGTTTTTTTATGCAATACAGCAAAACAAAGCAGATCTTTATTAGGCTTTTTAGCATAGCACAAGCACAAAGCCACAATATTATCAGGCTTTCCAACATAACACAGCGCAAAGCTACAGCTTAGTCAAGCTTTCCAGCATAACAAGACGCCATCGTTGCGGCCAACTTCCACTAGCGAATATCATTACGAATGTCAAAGATTAACCGTGCAAAACACGGGTTTTTCTAATAAGTTATAGATAAAATTAACCTAAATGGTTTAATAGGTTTTAAAAGATGTTTATTAACAATTTAAATTATTATTATTATTGAAGGTAATCAACTAGATCTTTGAATTAACAAGTAGATAAGAGACACTTTATTTATTTATTTAATTATTTATTTATTTATTGAGGATGCACCCCTAAGAGTAAAAACACACCAAATGCAAAAAACACAAAGTAAACAGGTAAAACCTGTAAAAGTACAAATATTAAAATAATAAATTGATTAAACTTATTAAAACATACACAAACAGACACGTTTGTTTCAAAAATGGATTCCGATATTTAATTTCACTAAAAATAAATAACAATTCTTTTTGTCAACTCTACTTAATTTGATTTTAAATGTCATAAACGCATAGTATCAACAAATTGTTTTCAAACTTTTGATTTTTTCAAAAATTTCCCAACCGAATAGTTTATCATCTTCAACGTGATAAAAGCAACACTGAATCTATTCAGCTTTTTCTAACAAAATCGAACTTCTCGTTATTGTTTCAAGGTGAAAACGATACTACACAGCAAACTTGGTATTATGTAACGATTTATTTAGCTATTTCACGATTTTTTCTATCCATGTCAAAACTTTAAAAAAATGTACAGTATATGTTAGCGGCAATGCATATAATCTAAGCATTCTACAGAATATATAGTTTGTTTTTGACAAACTATAAAATTACCGTTAAAATATTTACGTTTCGTAAGATTTTAGCAGATTAATTTGTTGACCCTTGGGTATGGTCCATCTTAATTTTTGTAGGATGGATAGATTGTGAAAATGTACCTTTGAATTTGTTTAAAATTATTTATATTATAGTCAGGATCTTTCGATCTATCCATCCTTACAGTGATTAAAATGAACCATACCCAATAGTCAACCAATTAAACTGATTAAAACAATGCTAATTAAAACAACTCTGAATTTTAAGTTGGATTTAAATTAAGGCCCAAAATTAGGGCTTACATTAAAAAAATGCAAAATTGCCTATATTAGCCTAAACATTTGTATACAAAATATTATTTCACACTTTGTTAAAATATACTAGGTTTTATATAGAATGTCACGATTCCACATTTATTAGGTAAATACTAAACAAACGTTTGAAACAAATAAAGCCGGTAGCAAATATTTTAAAGCAAAGTACAAGTTTGACACAGAAATCGCTTTAACTAATTAACTTACAAAGTGGAAACTCCAATAACTGTAATGGAATTTTCAATTTTAAAATGCATTTCTGACTGCATTTCAAACACGTCATTGCTACTTTTTTTTCAGAAAACTACTTAGAAATCTTGCAAATTACAAGACACCATTTAAAGAGATACGCCTGTTGCCATATAATACAACCATTCCCATCGTAAACGATCTAAACAACGAGAAGAAGAAAAAAACTATCCACGCGTTCTTAAACGTTTACTGTTATGTTGTGTCTTACAACTTAGTTGAAATGTTGCAACTGCAAATGACAACTAACATCAACACCAGCAAAGCGTTGGTTTTTAAGAAAAAAAAATAGTGCAAGATTTTTTTCTCATTTAAGCTAACTTCACTCACTCGCTTTCAGTGTGTGTTTTTTTATTCTGTTTTGCTCCCAAGTTTAATCTGTATCCATGACGGTGGCAGCAAACAGCAAAGTGCGTTTCACTGTTCTTCCACTGTCTGTCAATTTGAATTATGGAAGTTACACGGGAGCGAATGCAGAGAAGCAAAGCCGCAACCAACGTTCCGAAAGCTTGTCATTGCTTTCCAAATGGAAAGGAGTACGAGTCATAACCATAGCAAGACGAATGTCGAAATTTAAGTTCAACATACACGAAAGTGCCACACTAGTTTCTTTTAAGATGTTATATGTTGTTCGATTCATCCGCACAGCACCCTGATGTGAAAAACACAGACATTTAAAACGTTTTATCGCAATCATTGATTCGCAAGCAAAACAACTCTTCAATCTTTCATCTTAATTAATGTAACTTAACTATCCCAATCTACCATCACGACAGAATTACTACATTGCGACAAAATTGTTAACTGTGTAATATGTTGAATAACGAGTTTTAAACTTCATTCGTTTAAAAAAAAATTTGTATTACTGTAGTAGTTTACGGGTGAATTTGGCAGTTCGTATATTTAGGATAAGATAATAATTATAAACTATATCTACAACCGCGACTGATGGCTTTTCATATTTGCGAGTTTTATTTTCGCTTCCTGATTATTTTTAACAAATTGAAAAGCTTATTTTTAAAACGTCTTATCTCTACATTTGAGGCTCTGGCAACTATTTGTTGATTCACGCTGATTAACGCTATTAACGCTGATTTCAAATAGGTTATTTTGAAGACCCAAACTTATTATTTGTTACTGAAAATCACTTTCAAAAACCACGTTTATATGCAAAGTCTACGGTAAAATGAATAAATAAAAAACTGTTTTCTGAAAAATTGTTTCATGAACTTAAAACGTTTTGGAAATAACCTTTTTAATTATGAACATAACCATAATAACGATTGTGTAAACAATGACTCCGTTTCTAACAATATCAATGTAAACAAAAAAAATAGAAAAGGCGTATAAAGAGTGACCATTTTGTCATTTTGACCTGTTAAATGAAGAGGTCCTAACCCATGTTTATTCAGATTTCCGTCTCGCAATCTGTAACCTGCTTAACCTTATATATATGAGGATCATACCCACTCTCATGGAAAACTGCACCAATTGTCCCCATATTTAGAGGTAGTGAACCAAATGCTATATCATCCTGTCGCAATATTACCATTCATTACTAAAATTGCAGACCGTATTTTGTTTAGAGTAATTAAAGCCCTACTGAATTCAACATCTCCCCCCCCCCAATGGCCTTTGGTGTTGTTAATAACAAATCAACACTTAAGCTGGTTTTGACAATTTACAACCTATTAAGTTCAATTAACCAACAATCGTTTTCTATCATGATCGTAACCACAGATATTGTTAAGGCGTTCGACTCAGCTTCGCTGAACGCGATTCTTCAGCAATTGGCAACTTTAGGTCTCTCCAGTCAGTGTCTAGTTCTTATTCGAAATTACTTTGATAATAGAAACTTCCAAATTAAACACTTTCAGAGCATTAAAACATTATCACAAAACGGTGTGATCCAAAAAACCTATTTGGCGTTCACCCTGTTCAGTATTTTGGCAAATGGATTATTCGAATTATCACTAACGACAACCCTTTTAACGTACGTTGATGATAATTATTTACTTTACATCTACCCCAGATGGGAGACTCATGTCGTCAATCATTTGGTGGAGCGAGACTGAAAAAGTTTCCAATTGGCTTAATGATCGCCGCATGAAGCTGAATCCTTTAAAGACAAACACAATACATATAAACTCAAAAATTGAAGGTATAAAACAGATCAATATTCTTGGCATTGTTTTTGATAACTATTTAAACTTTGCAGCTTATATTGAAGATTTAAACAATAAATTACAGAAAAAAATATTTCTCCTTAAAAAATTCAAGAAGTTCTTCACGACTCGTGAGAAAATTGTGTTATTCAAAGCTGAAATTATACCAATTCTGACTTATGGTATTTTACTATGGTCGGATGCTTTTGAATTCAGAATTCGACGCCTATCGGTAACCTATAATGACTTGCTCCGTGCAAATACCTAAATATATTACCATTACATAAATTGATTCTATTACACAGAATCAAAGAAGTCCCGCGGTTCTTAAATGATAATACTCACCCCCTACATCATGCCCAATTCAACCAGAGCTTAAGTGGTCGGACAGAGACAAAGTTCAAATTTCATTTTGCCAACACCTCCAACGCTTATTCTCATAAAAGATATCCCGGAAACATTTACTTAAAATGGAATACTTTACTTTATCGTCTTAACAATGTCAACTTAAAAAAATTTGACCGTTTACTATATACATATGTGAGATAAGTTTAAATTGTTTGTTAGTTTAAGTTTTGATGTATCTTTTTCCTTTTGGTCACCATGACCGTGTAAATAAATAATAATAATAATAACAATAATAATAATAATAATAATAATAATAATAATCGAAAAAAATATCGATAATATTTAAAATTAAAGTATACGCGTATACTCTCGTATGCGCTGAAAAACAGCGCTGCCACCCTTAGTGCTACAAGTGACATCTCGGTTAACAGAAAACTACCATTATTAATTAACAAAGAACTATTAGAGTAATACTATTACATTTTTAAAAAATGATCCATCTAAAAAATTTATTCAAGTACCGGTAAAAGAAATAAGGTGTACAAAAAATGCTCTTTTGAAGGGCTCGGTGCAGTGACCGAGTAGCTCCATTTTTTAAAATTCGCAATGAACCCATTTTTCGTATCTTCAACAGTTCCATTTTACAAATCATGCATAGTAACACAAAGGTATGTATGTTACTACCATACATACCTTTGATAGTAACACAGATAAAACGTATAACAACAGGATAGGCAAAAACGATTGGCTAAAATACTTTCAATATGAACCAGCTGAGCGGAGGTGGCGCTACTGCTACAAAAAATTGGAGCTACCCGGTTAATGCACCGACCCCTTCAATTGTACGCATTTCAGTATGATTTTCAGACTCCGTATTTTTCATTAAAAATAACAAAAAATTCATTTAACTTTAAAAAAGTTAATTAGCTGGGCTCTGAGACAATCCTACTTAAAACTTCATTGGCTTAAAAATATTGCTTCACGCGAATTAATTGATTCACATAATTAATTGACAAAATTAATTTAATTTTGAAAAAAAATATTTAATAAGGTGATTTATACAAATAATTTTGAATGTAAAGCAAAAAATGAAAAAAAAAATCTTTACCCCCAACGTGAGCTCGAACCAGAGACCTCTCGTGTATTCTAAGACGTTCTTGGTCGAGACTCGAGACGAAGT
Organism: Cryptops parisi; assembly: GCA_034695005.1. Lineage (NCBI taxonomy): Eukaryota > Metazoa > Arthropoda > Chilopoda > Scolopendromorpha > Cryptopidae > Cryptops > Cryptops parisi. The sequence continues at coordinate 1,989 of JAQIWH010002907.1, read as the reverse complement.
GCTATTGATGACTATTATTCGAATATAATATACATTTTTAAGCAACGTCAATAACATTATCTCCTAGATTAACTGTAATTTTAACCAATTTTCAATAAAAAACTTTTATCTGCACCAGCAAAAAAAAAACATCGATTGATTTTCAATTCAAAGAAATAAATAAATAACATAAGATAAGGCGGGATTTTTACTTATAAACAAAACGCAACTAATCAAATCGTTTATACATTTTTAATAAGCAACTTCAATTTCAAAACCGAATAAGTAAAATGTATTAAAAAAACAATTTTTCATATAGAACATACATCTAAGCAAACAAACAAAAACAAAATGACTTCCCCTTTGTGTGTTCCGGTAGTTCAGATGGCAGAGCGTCTTGCCGCGAGAGGTCCCTGGTTCGATCCTAGGCTGAAACAAAAATATGTTTCTCTGAGTCCTTGTTTTCAATTTCAATTAAACAAAGTTCCAAATTTTAAAACCCCAAATTTGTTTGTTTGTTGTTTTTTTCTTCAATAAAATATCAAAATAGCAAAACAAGGGAACTGTCTTACATGAGAATAATCGAAGGGCTCGGTGCAGTAACCGGTCAGCTCCAATTTTTGTCGAAAGGTAGTGTCACTTTTTCTCAGAACAGCTAGTTCATATTGTGAGACTAGCTGTTCAAGATAAATTTTTAACTGTTTGAAAAAAAAAAAATTAATTTTTCTTCCCAAAGATTTTAAAAATTTAAGCTGACCGGTTACTGCACTGAGCCCTTCAATTTATTCATAATAACCTGGGAGAGGCATCAAATACTTCAACTTTTAGCTATACTTATGCAGTCTTCCAATTTTACAAAAATTGTTTCGATTCAATAAAAACGGTTGAAATAAATGGTACATAAACACGTACACTTGCTAGCTAACCATAAATGAATAAATACAAGGTACTGTATAACTCATTTCTGTTGACTGAAGGATCATAAATAAAACCGTTCACCACACCTCTCTTTACCACACGCGATATTTGGCGAGAAGAAGCGGAATTTGACGTTTCTATTGACCTTTGCGTGGGCGGCGGTTGACCTCGGCTTCATTCGATGTGCTGTACTTTTCTCTGAAAAGGGAGAAAATTCCTAAACGAGACAAAAACGAGAAAATCTAAGCCAAACGAGCCACTCGACACCTGAAAAAAAAGGTTCTTAGTCCATTTCTGCCGTCGGGATTCTTTTTCGTCGTATGCTAATGTGGGGTTGGCAAAGGCGGGATTAGGTGGAGAACGAAGCTTCCCAAATTAAATTTTTAGAGGTAATCCCACTTGATTTAAGGTCTAGTTTGCGTGGCGTGAAAAATCGAAACTTGCAAATCGAAACGCGCCCTGCTTCTTCTTGTTCGTGTTTGTATATGGATGGATGTATGTATGTGTGTGTGTGTTTGTTTGTTGTTGGATGGAGCTTTGCGTTTTGACTTTTTGTCTGTTTGGGAAAACGCGCATTCCACACACTCTTTAAATTCCCATAGCAACTAAAAATCCATTGACAGTAGTAAAATGTATCTTCATTTCCATGTTTATACAGTTTACTGCACGCATGTTCTTGTTTATTCGAGAAGCTTTATTAACTCCATAAGCTCAACATATTTAAAGATACGTCATACATTATGTTTAATATTAATAAAACGACTTTAGTTCAAATTTGAACCAGAATTGGTTTGTAGTGGAAAAACCAGTGACTACTACCAGTCAGCCTCAATACAACGAAAATCCGGTTCAAAATTGAACAAAATATACGAACACCTAAAAATAAATATTTTTAACCAGAACATTATGCTTACAATATCAAACATGTTTTTTATATCAAAAACATGTTAATATTTACAGAAATAAATTTGTAATGACTATGGATTTATATGACAATTTTACGAATGAAATGAGACAATAAATAAGACCGGCTTATAGTAATGGAAAAAAGTTCGTATTATAAAACATACACATACATGCATTTTACATACA
>JAQIWH010002906.1:0-22204 GCA_034695005.1 Cryptops parisi | reverse complement strand
TATATATTTATATTTAAACTCAACGGTTACGTCATATGACGTAAGTTTTTTTATTATGCCGCAAAAGTGTTTGTTTACATAATCACAGAAAATATCTTGTATTATAGAAGTGTAAAATTTATTATTTTTATATATTAATTTGAGTCAATTTGAGACGCTATATAGGGTGGGCCTGAAAGGTCTAGTCAAATTTTAACCACATATGCTACTCGTCAAAACAAAACAAAAAAGTGAATAAACGTGGGTTTGCATACTTATTTGCATACCTACAGCGATTATGACACAATAGACGTATGCATTTGCGTGACTTTATCTTTTGTCATTTCGGAAGGTAAGCATTTCTAGATCCATGTTTATACGCTTTGTTCCAATGCGTAGCACTAGCATCTGTGGTTGAAATTTGACTAGACCTTTCAAGAACACCCTGTAGACTAGAAGAAAAATGATTTGTTTTGTAAACTTAATGTTTACGTCACGTGATGTGGCTTTTACCAATGACTTTGCAACTAACCATTAAAATAATATTAACCATAATATTATTGCAAAAAAACTGCAAAATCTTATAAAATCGCACAAAATTGCTTCCATGTTTACGTTTTTGTAACATCGATTACCGGTACCGTATATAAAGCTCTTTATTTAAAATTTTTTTTATAAAACAAAGCTAACTCTTAGCGTACCGTACCGTACCATAAATACATTTTCACCAAGTAGCCTAATTTAGTTATCTTAATGTCAACGTCATATGACGTAATCTTTTTAATCAGAAATTGTTATTCAGCAAACTGCAACATCTCATATGATTGCAAAAAAATTTGTCACGTGACGTAAAGTTTATCACTTTAAAATAAAGCTAACGTTTAAAATAAAAATAATCAGTAGATTTGCACAAGTTGAATTTTACATCTTAATGCTTACGTCATATGACGTAGCCTTAATCACAAACCCAACTACAAAAATATGTATGTTTCAAACATTCACGCAGGAATGAAAAAAAAATCAATGACATTAACTAATAGCACACTATAAAAGCCAATCAATTTCACAACCTTACACATCATGAAAAAAACACTTAAAACTGAACAAATATTTCATAGGCCAATTACCTGGGAACTACTTTTTATCTATTCCTTCGATGAAACGTAACAAAAAACAAAACAAAACACAATAAAAACTCGTTTTTTTGCTACGCTCTATAAATTCACGTGCTATGAAAAAGTGACTGCAACGAAACGATAACCCGTAATTGGCTACCGGATAATAAAAAAATATAAAATTAATTCATTCTTAATACTAATCATCACCACAGGCGACTCGTAAAAACAAACCACTGTGCCAAAGTTGAGTTAATAACAAACACACACAAAAAAAAATAAATGTATATACGCAGGCGTACACAATAGTCATAACCGTTACATACAACACATAAAGAAATGTGTGTTAAAAAGCTTATCTTTGGCGTCCATCTCGTGTAGCACGCTGCGTGTTATATGGTGGCGTCAATGAAGACTCACGTTGTGATTGGTGCTGGTTGTGGAGTGGTGAGTTGGCTCTCGACCAATGGGAAGAGAGAAGGTGACGAGGCCAGTTGTGGATTGTGGGCGAATGGCGAGGGGATAGTGGGTTCGCTTTTGATGTGCGTTTTGCAATATAAGAGAGAGAGAGAGAAGAGAGGAGACATTGTTATTGAAGACGAAGAATGTAATTACGTCCAGTCGTCGTCATAAAAGGATGCGGCGCCATGTGTTTGGTCTGTTATTGACGTTCGGGGTGATGAAAGCGCCATTAAAATGACATTTCCCCTTAATGGTTTTGGCAGATGAGGTTATTTTCGTCGCGTGCCTTTCTCATTCTTTTTTTTCGTATTTTTCTTCTTTTATTTTTATTTAATTTAATTTTTTTTTTCCGTTTGTTTTTGAACCGTTCGTGAAAGGTTTCTTTGAAAACAAAAAAAAATGGTTGGTGTTTTTGAAATTTATAACACCCCAGCTTTGATGAAAATTTTTTGAATTGTTTTTTCACGATCTTTCTATTTATGTAAGTGTGTGGGTTGTGTGATGCGTTGTAAATTTGTACAGGTATATAGGTTTATTGTACAGTATTGGGGGAACATTCGATAAATATTTTGATTTCTGCATGCAGTTTTGCCAGTTGTAGATGTGTACAGTTCATTTTGGAACTTCCGATTCTGCATCATTTAGGCTAACATTGCTGATTTTTTAAGTTTATTGTTATTTAATGATTTTAATTAGTGATAGAGGTTAAAAAGTCTAATCAACCATAAGCTTTACTATAATCTAGTACAATACAGTTATAATTATTGATGTAATCATATCTTTTAAAAGCTGATTTTTTTGACGTTTCTGTTACAGTATTATGTACAAAAATTATTGTTGAACAACTTTTGATTCATTTCTTAGTCTGCTTTGGACACAATGTTTTCCACACATTCATATCTGTGTCGTGTTCGTGTGTGTGTATGTGTTTTAAGTTCTTGAAATTAACTTTCTAATAATTGAAGGGTCTGGTGTAAAAAGGTGTTAAGTAACATTTTTTACAATTTCGAGGAAAACGCGTTCAACTTGCTTTGTTATCTATGGGCTACTTAACACTTCTTGCACTAATATCTTTGCAAACATTGTTGCTTTGCTTAATAATTATCCGTTACGAAGGTAGAATTGCACCTTACACATTTGAAAATGCTTCTAGATCATCTTTGACCAAAATGCTACCGTAGGCTACTTAACATCCTTTTGCATCAAACCCGTCGATTGTTGGGCTATACTGATTTTCTTCTTATTTTACATTTAGTTAATTCTGTAGTGGTTTTTACTCTATGCAAGCCCTTATTGAATTATCCGATGTACCATAAGCTTTATTGTAACGTAAGCTTTAGTTTATTTTTTGTTGCCATGATCCAGTCGTTGTAAGCTGATTTCTCTACGTTCTCTTGATACTACTGTACAAGAGTTAAAGAACACTAATTCACTTCTTATCCTGCTTTTAGCTTATGGCACAATTTTTTCTTCGCTTTATATATATAAAATATATCCATGGAGTCATCTCTTCAGCAGATGCCTCGGGTGGATAAGAATCTACCATGGTGATCGTATATCATTTACTAATTAAATAGCTGCTTCTTTTTCTTCTCCTCCATTATCATGTTGCTTTTAGTCCAATAAATATTGGAAGTTGATATGTTACCAAGGATGGTCTTCACTACGCTCGTAGCAATTAATACACCCAGATGGTGGTTGACTAAAACGATGATTTTGTTATATATATATATTTTTTTGGGTTGCAAAGTTATGGATGATGACCAATATATCAATGATGATATCATTAGAGTGGTTACCATTGGGAAACTGTCGTTTGAAAATGGCCTTTCCTATAAAGAGGATGGAATGTTGTCATAAAGAGATATCAATTGATAATGCGTTTTTGTTGCTATTGAGGCTATCGTTACCTGGGATCTTTTCCTTGTATAAGGTTGTCGATGTAAATGACTTTATTGACAATTATGTATCTATATATGATAATTTATTTATATAGTCGAGTGTTCAAAATTTGAACTTAACTCATCCAGTTTGTAACTTAAAGGACACTATCATTTTCCTGTTGCAACATTATAACGTAATATTGATTTCACTTCTGTAATACTACGAAATGAATACATATACTGTACAAACTAATACGTACGCAAAATAAATTAAACATCATAATGAACTATTTGTAAGGTTAATTTTCGTATTATTAGACATACTTTGTTTTTACTTTATTTAAAATTCCAATTTATTTTGTTTTACGTGTATGGGGTACATTTATTTTTTTTTTAGTTTGTTAAAAAAAAGTCTAATGTGCAAAAATAATTGTATGGTCCTATTTAAAATCTAACGGAGATTGTAATTTTCTGTCATAAATGCGACGATAGTGTCATTTGCATTCGAACAGCTAGTCTTAGTAATTGGTGGCAGCTGCTTTTTTTTGTACTACTATTTTTTACGAGATATCTTTAATTGCATCTTATTAAGCTAAGACAAAAAAGTCTTGAGACAAAAAAGTTGAAAGTAAAAACAAAATTATCCAAAAAAACAAAAACCATCAATATTTTTTTTTCGGTACCGGTAACCGATACGTATATTCAAAAAGAAAAAGTTAATTGTCCACTCTGGATGACAATTTTTTGGGCATGCAAAAAACTCTGGATGATATTATTTTAGTCATAAAACGTAAGCTGAATTTTCTTATAACATTGGTAAAAAAAAGTAATCGTTTTATTAATTGAATGGTGCTTTGTAACGTTCCTTATGTCATTACTGTGTATGGAATAAAAAATCTTTCGATTAATGCGAGCTTCTCATATGTGATTTTTTTGTTAATATGCGATGACAAAAATTCTTTCTTATGTTCGTTATAAGAACATAAGAAATTGTATCAATTCGCAATTATGCGATTTGATACAATGATGCACAAGTGAACGCTGGAGTTTTTTGACTTCAGTGTTATAACTTTTGCGATATTTTGTATAGTTCACCCCTTCACGTGAATGTAATCACATAAATTGAAATATATTAAATGTCGATTATATTATATATTTGTAATTTATAATTTATTTTTTTATGAAAATTATTAACATTACACCTGACATCTGGGTCAGTATTCACATTTCATTTTTGCCAAATGAACAAATCCAGTAGCCTAATATTGGAAATATGACGTCACTGTGTAGGCCTACATTAAACAGCCAATTTGATGATACATTAAGGTTGCATCTAAACTAAAGTATATCGTACTATATATTGTGCAGTGTCTGACATACATTTAGAGTCGAAATATGCCATTATTTATAAATTAAATATTTTTAATGTTCGAGATAAAACTACCGTTGTAGCTACATATACAACATCATGAAATCAAGGATATTATAAACAAAAATATATAATTTTGTTGCACCTTACATCTGACCTTACATTTACAATCAAAATGTTTCATTATGTGTATACTACACCATAGTTCGAAAGTACTGATAGTTGTAGAAAGGAAAAAACGAAATTTTGATACGTTTACCAAGAAAACTATAAACACGAAATACAATAAAAAATGTCAAATTTCGTTACCGGTACCTTTAAAATTTAAATAAGCTTATATCAAGTGCGTGCATCTTATATTTTTTTTTTGCTATAGTTTCTTATTAGATTACTCCATTCAAACATGCCTTACTTACCGTAATTATATGGATGTGAATGTCAATTTTAATTATATGTTTCGTATTTTTTTTCAGATACAATTGTAGACAACAGTTTAAACGAAAGTACAATGTCTGTGGACCAATCAATAAATACAACTATAGAAATTATGGATGATGATGATGATGATTTTCAAGTTGGAAAATTACCTTCTAAATTCAACTTTGTGGTAAGTTGGATATTTCTTAATTTTACTGTCAATATATAAATCTTCAAGGATACTAACTATTTTTCTTGTCGTATTTTCGAACAGAACCCACACCTTTCTTTGTCCTCTCTATACAAAAACCCAGTTGTCAGTTCAAATTAACTCATGGTCGTTGACTTCGTTGTAAGCCTAAAAAGGCCATTTTGTCGAGCATCAGTTTAGCTTTTACCCTAGTTGACGTTATATATACCATTTCACTACTTTTTTATTTTTAAACGAAAAAAATAATAATAATCTTATTCACTATTTATTATAATTTTTTTTTTCATAGAAAAATTCAAATCAACCCAATTGTGTGCCGACTCATTCTAAAAACGAGTCTGTTCTACCTACGCAGCAGTTAAGTACAAAACAACAACAACATGAATGTCAACCTGAGAAATGGGCGAAAAAGTAAGCGCTTTTTTTTGTGTTTATAGTTTCACATATTTTTTTGTCGATCGTTTTCTTAGCTGTTGATAAACAAGTTGTCAAAATATTTATCATTTGTAATTCTGAGCAGTTAATCTAATGAGATCTGTTACATTAAAAAAAAAAAGGTTCTTTTTGACTCACCTAACCGAATAGGCTTAAAGAGAATAATTCGAACTGTGCAAACTATTTAACATTTGATTCTAATGTTCGACGAGTTTTATACCAAAATAATATAGTTAGATAAATCGTTGAATTGTATTATATTTGATATAATATTGAAACGATTTTTCCAATACGAGACGTATGGTGGGTCAAGTTAACTGGTTATAAAAGAATATCAAGATAATGTAATACAAACATAACTTTCTTTGCAGTATTACTGTTGTGTAGGCCTATGTACACGATAAACTATTTAAATGCATACATAACAAATGAACGTGTACATACAATTAAAAATCAAGTTATTTGTAGCTACTACTACTAGTATATCAAAGTCACAATAGACTGTGGATATTTTATTGGAATATTGTAGTTTTTATCATTATTTTTTTTATAAGTAGCCTACTGTAACTATTTTTTAGAACTAAAATAAATAAAACCATTAGAAATTCTGAGTTTTACTTCAAGTTTCTAACTTTTTGTATGCGATTTATAACAAATTCAATAACTGTTAACTTGAGCAGAAAATCGAGATAACTGATATCAATTTAAAACAAAAATCAGTGCAAATTCATGCCAATCCTCCAATTTTGTGATGAAAAGTATGTGTTAATATAGCAAATAGTATAAAAATTATAGTAGGGCTACATCATTATGTACCGGCAGTAGCCTATATACTTTGGTATTTTACGATGCAATATACTGTAGAATAAAGCGCGCTTGTTACTAGAAGTAGATAGTATAGTTGACATAATAAGTCATAGCAGATTTGGCAGTAGGCCTATACTAAGTACTGGTATGATACTATAGTGAGTAATATACTTTACATAGGATTATATATTATCAAAATGGACAATAAAGTAGATGTAGGCCTGTAATTAACACTATAGATAGTATGTTTGACATAGTTTTAGATGTTTTGTATCACATCATATATATATAGGCCTACTTGACTATACATACTATTTCATTTGCTTTATGTTTTTTGTTTTTAATATTGGGATATAACTTGTTAGGTTAGTGAAGTAAAGTTTCGCTAGTTGCGGGTTTTAGGCTTATTGCTGCTACAGTATTTGTTTCGTGAGCTAATTCAATAACCTTTTCATTTATTTAATTATTATTGTTAGTAGTAATAGAAGTAAGGATTGTTAATTTCCGTTTGTCACCCCCCCAAACTAACCCATCATTCACAGGTTATCTCTCGTTTGTGTTAACGTTATTAGTCATTCATCGCGCGGCCAATCGAATGCAAATGTTGTCTTCACGCGATCAACAATTTTTCGAGAGGATTTTTGTGAATAATTATTTGTCAATTTTATTCGTAATAGTCCACCTCCCGTTGGTTGTAAGCCTTTCATTATCATACCTTAATAATAATAATGGTCGTTGTGCAAACATCACGAAACGGCACGATACACACATAACAACTAGAACGATGGTGATGTAAAAAAGAAAATTATTGGTAGAAAGTCAACACGATTTTTCCATTGTCGGTGAATTTATTGCTCCATTTCGTGATGGTTGTTTGAGTAACACGATTGGATAGAGCCACCGTGTAAATAGGGTTCGAATGATAGAAAAAGGAAATAAACGCGAGCTAATCAGCGTTTTCGGACCAAATGGAATTGACATAAAGAGCGATGTAATTAGCCGCTTTGTGACTGCTGTGTTGTTGGCTATTACGACAGCACGTGTGGACGAGGCTATTCGTTACTGAAATTGAATTTTCGACTTCATAACTCACCTAGAAGTTGTTTCAGCGAACTGTTGTGTTTTCTGTTTTTTTTTTTTTTCATATATAGAATTGGTCTTTATTATTTAATCGCACGCAATCATTGCTACATATATAAAATGAAACTTTTATCTTTTATAATATACAAGATGCGCCAAAAGTCACTACCCATTCCAAAACGTGATTGAAATTGTTCTGAGATGATCTTGTTTTTTTTTTTTCAACCTTCCCATAGATTTTCCTTAAATAATATAGCTTCAATAAAGTATTATCTAGTTTATCTAGAACCTTATTTGTACTGTTTATTATGTAGGGCTGCTGTATTTCCCAATAAGCGTTGCAATGGGTAGTTACTTTTGGCCCACCCTGTATGTTTGAATAGGCCTATATGACATCAAGTTTTGGTTGACGAAGTATTTTTACCTTATTTTCTTTGTTCCATGCAATAATTGATTAGATTTTAGGCCTTTATTACATTTTAGGCTGTATTTAAATCTAAACACAATGGACAATATAGGTATGTAGCATAACTTGCCAATAACTGGGCAATACTGTATAATAAATAACACATTATATTTGACTTAAAATATTATAACTAGATTTAATTGATAATGTAGTAAATTGTTCTTGACAAATAACATAGTAGCCTAAATATCATAGTTGACAAAACATTATTTCAAATAGTGCATTTGATAAAAAATGTACTGTAATATTATAATAATAATTATTTACAAATATTATCAGGCCAAAGTGCAATTCGTATTTCGCTGATACAAAAATTTCATTATCCTTTCTCTAGTTAGCAGACGGTTTATATATTCGTACTTTATATTTAATAATATACTTATACAGTATATATTTAACTAGAAATAAACTCCTGAGGTTGGTATGGTACCACAGGGTGTCTGGAATCAAACTTAAAGTTTATATTCTTCTACGATTTTAAATTTATTATCTCATTAGTTACCGGTACAACTTATGCAGTTTTAATTTAAATTTGCTTTATGTTATGCAGTTTGTTGTATTACTATTTGATGTATATACATAGACTAGTCTCTTATGGAGATACATCTGGGTAAATATTTATAGTAACTAGTAAATAGTCCGTCAAAAATGACGGGAAAGTTGTTTATTGCTGTCATATTGCTCATGTTATCTGTCATATCTCATATTGCTGCGCAATATTCGTTACAGTTATTTATTCATTTAACTCATATTGCTGTCGCAATATTCGTTGCAGTTAGAGTATTTATTTTTTATGTCGTTTCGTTTTGTTTCGGTTGTTACTATAGAAACATAACTGGTGGGGAGGAGGAGCAGGAGGATTTTTGTATTTTATAACAATTAGATATAATATACTTATACCGTGGAATCTTGTTATTATAATCACGAATACGGTAATCTTATCAATCGGCTACCGTATTGTTATCATTATCAGTCGGTTCTAAGACATTGTTTATATCCATTGTTTTAATGTTGTCTGGGCTATTGTTATCAAAAAGTAGGCCTACTAGTCCCAAAGTGATCACAATAACAGGATTTCACTGTACTTGCATATGAAAAGTTTTCACAATCGTTCATAGCAATCGGTAAGAAAGACTTTTCTTGGAATTGTCCCGTTTTTCTTGTTTATAGACCACGGGCCTAAAAGTAGAGAGGATTTCAGGATAGGGGAGTTATCCATACACAAGAAATAAAAGGAGAAAAAAAAGTCCCATTGCAATACACACATACATAGGGTTTCATTCCTTGTGAGTAAGCAATGGTAATGTTGTGTGGAAAAGCCATTGGACAGGAACTGAGGTCTTTTGAACAAAAACCCAAAGATGGTCGTTGTTAAGTGCAAACCTAGGGTTTCTATTGAACACCCAAAGAGGATTCACTAACCGGTCACTAAGCACAGTCTACCCATACACAATTATATTATATATCTCGTGCAATCGGAACTCCCGCCTTTTTTTTCCTTCTATTTCTCCCCTTAGTACTTTACTTCTTGTAACCAATAGTACTTCTTCTCTGAACCATTTTTGCGTTTTTGGTCAACGTTTTTTGAATGGGGAGTAAAATAGGAAGAATGTAATCGGGGTGTATGGGTATTTGTATTGGTTTGTTATTTTCCACTTGTGTGCAAGGAGCTTAGACTCGTTCTGTGGTCAAACGCACTGTATGTTATCTATTCGATGTCGTTTGACCTTCGTGTTGGAATTCTTTGCTCATTCGATTATGTTTTAAAGGGATTTTTATTTATTTTATATATAGGCCCTACTTATTTTTGTTGTGAAATCTTAAAATTTGTTGTAACGAGTGCAATTTTTTTTTTGTATAGCTTATTTATATTGTAAATGTTACGTAAGTTATTTATAGGTCAATGTGGTTCATGATGACATTCTTTGCTAAAAGGAGTACAGTATGTTAGTTGAAAATAAGGAATATGTTTTAAAATTTTTTATTTGCGTGTTTATTTAGCAGCGAATTGAAGTCATATTAGCTTGTTTTGAAGCGATTCATTGAAAACGTGCAGATCTCAGTCCGAAAAGCACGTTTTCAAATGACTTGCTTAAAGCGAATTTAAGTCTGAATAGCTCATTTTGAAGCGATTCATCGAAAACGTGCTGAAAATTCACTTAAGGCCTCCTGATACAAGCAGTTTTTTTGGTGTGACAATTTAAACAATTTGTGGAGAAATATGACGTCAGTTTGTTGTCAACCAGACAAGAAGCTGACGTCACAGTATTGCACAAATCGCTCGAATTGCTACACTAAAAAATTGGGTACGGTACGTTAGGAAGCCATTGGGCTTAGTTGATTTTAGTTACCGTGTCGTTATTTACATTTTAACATTCTTGATATTATTTAACATCATTGTAGTATAATTATAAATAGGTGAGAAATTGTGTTTTGGGAAATATCCCGTTAAAATGTAGAATGTGCTTTCAAGTGTGAAATACGTGTCTAAATAATCTCGTTTACCGGTATTTTAAATGTGAAATACGCTTTACATAATGACATTATTTATTCACGCCAGCATATTAATTAAATATTTCGCTCATTTAGCCGTTCACGTTTTAATTGGTATACACAAACATTTAACTTCCTTAAACGAGGTATTAAGTAATGATTGGTCAATTTTATCCGGATTTTATATACCGATATGCGATTAAAATTTATGCGAGGTTTTCACAGAACGATCGCATAAATCGAAAATCAGATTCTATATATGTTGTATAATTTTGTAGAAATATTTTTTATTTATATTTACAATGTTTTGTTTGTTTTTTTAAATCTTGAAATAGACCACCCAAGATATTTTTTGGAACACGAACCCATCAACAAATTACCCAAATCATCAGAGAATTAAGAAAAACTGAATACCGAAACGTAAGGTAAGAAGAAGACAAAATCCTCACTATTTTTATATATACCTAACTGTTTTTTTTATTAAATATTCGTACCGGGTATATTTATTGCACACAATGAAATATGATTTCCTTATGTATCGTTTATAAAAAAGAAAGTATTTAACACACTAACAATCAACAACTTGCAACAACAACTCGTTTTCACCAGCAATTTGTCATGGGGTTAATAAGTGTCCAGCAGCTGATATTGTGATGTTAATTGGTTCGGTTTTCATGCAACCTCTAGTTAAATATTATTAATGATATGCTTGTTAATTTTCGAATATTTTCTATTGAGGTTCGCAAGTTTGGTTTTTATTTAAAAAAAATATATAATATTGTTTCCAGGTGGTGATGAGTCCCTTTACGTCTTCGAATAGTTTCTTTACGAACGTATAGAATGACCCTGTTTTGCAATGTTCTTTTTTGTTATAATTGGCCAATTACCATTTAGAGAACGAAAATGAATTTTTATCTATTATTAAGATATTGCTGCTCATTTTTCGAGGGGATTTTTAAAAGGGGGATCAGAGATGCTCAACTTAAATATAGGGTATGGTTATGTTATACAGATGAAACTAAACTCATTAGCTGAACGAAAATTGTGTAGTAGAATATATTTTTTCCCTAATGGGTGGATATCCAATTTATTTAATTTTTTTATATACATATCTAAAATTGCAATTACACTGTAGGCTTTAGATTACTTTGTGAGCTTTGAAAGAATAGTCTATTGTCCTTTCTATTTCATATACTAGTTAAGTACGACATATACTTACTAGTTTAGTTTAAGTATGACAATGATCACGTTTTATTTTAATTTGACATATATGATTACATAAGTGCATTTTTTTTATAGTAGAGATGTACCGGCAATGTATAGAATTGAGGCATTCTATAGAATGCGTAGCTTCTTTTGGCAAAGTATGAAATATTAGTTTATATATAGTAGATTAACATTTTATCTAAAAATAAATAAATTTCAGCTTATAGTTTGGCCTAGCTTAAAACCTAACCAAAAGTCTTGCAACTATTCCAATGTTAATTTCATAAACCTGGCTTGGTATTAGATTGCATAAATTGCATTATATTTATTGCCGGTGAGATATATAACAAAATATAATAATAAATTTTAGTTGAATTAAAGTGAAATATGTTGGTTAATTTCGAAATGGATTTTTTCTTTTACTTGTATCACTTTTTAATTCTCATATAAAGACATGATTTCGTGTTCATTCATATTGGATGAATTTACAGTGTACCCTCAATATCCGAACACAATCCGTTGGAGGACACGGTTCGGTTCTCGAGTTATTCGGATTTCGAGTTAAATACGTCCATAAGAAATAATGTGAATTTAATTACTCCGTTTCAGATCCCTCAAAATTTTTACCCAAACATTTTAAGGGCCTATTTCAAAATCATATTGCCAATTGGTAAATAATGATAAAAAAAATAGATTTAATTTCGGCAGTTGAATGTTGGCGCATTTATAATAGTATATGTATAAAAAAATGTTAAATGATAGTATGTTAACCAAAACGTCTTAATGAGGTGGCAATAGCCTAGTGATATTAATATTCGTGCTATTTATATATACTGTAACGTATAACAAAAAGTTATCAATCTATAATAGAAACTTCCCTAATGTGTTTTGGTCAATGTAATAATAATTAGCCTTAAATGTTAGATTCGATTAACAGAAAAACTCTCTTGATGAGGTGGTAATAGAATCCTTGCCATTCGGCTTTTTATACTGCAAATAGCTTGTGCTATACAAAAAATGTATAATGATATAATGAACACTTCCTTAATGTGTTTTGGTGCATTTAATATGTATGTATATTTATGTATAGTACAGTATATACATTATGCTGCATATATGTATAATTTTTTGAATACTCTATAATGTGAAGAAAAAAATAAAATTAACAATAGTAATTCGATAGGAGTTTTGAAAAGGGTTCTATAATTATAACATGTAGTTTCGCCTCAGGTCAACCAGCTGGAAATTCGTTTATGTTCATATAAACATATAGATATGTATGTATATGAAGTTTACAATTTAAAAAACAAAAAAACAAAACAAAAACTAACGTCGGTGTTCGTTAAATGGCTACACCATAACGAAGCAAAATTTCGCGAGTTTTAATCACTTATAGGCTGCTAAAGAATATCGATTTAAAAGTATCACCTGCTCATGTACCTTATACCTTGAGGACTTTAGATTTATATACCTTATGGAAATTAGTTCATTATCCAAAAAGAGTTGGTTTTTTTTATGTAACGTCGTTATTAACACCTTTCGTAAACTTTTTTTTTTTTGCATTTATTATTATTAGTAGTAACGTTTTTATAGTACGTCTACACCTGTCTGTTAGGAATTGTTTATATTCGTTAGTGCTATATATCAAAACAAGTTTGTTCTTTTTTTTTGGCACAATCAGACAAGTCTGTTCTTTTACAAGCTTTTATTTAACTTGGCCTGGCGTCTTAAACGGTTTTCAAAAAAAAAAAAGTTTCAATGTTTCAAATCGTAGATGAAATTTTTAACCAGGTTCCGTGTATCGTAACGACTTGAAATTTGGTGCACAGATTAGTCCCGCGTGACAACTGGATCTATCAAATTTTGAGGAATCGATGTCGTTTCAATGCGGAGCTATTGACACTTGAAAAGTAGTTTTTTCAGGTAGGGTGTTGCTGGTGCTCTGAACCACATGTTCGTTTTCCATTGTTGTAAATATAAACATGCGTACATATATTATGTACATTTACATATATATGTATAGGCTTATATTATGTAACGTAGGTCTACTGGTATGTATATACATACATGTATATTATGCACTATGCAGCATATAGTTCACGCTCATTGTTAAGTGTAAAACAGATTTATCGGAAGAAACACTTTACTACTAAAAGTTGTACCAAAAACAAGTTTTAAAAAATATATATCTCTAATAATAAACTACTGGAGCGTGCCTCCTCACGAGCTATGGAGCGCCATTGTGTGAATATGCCTAAATTAATAGCGTACTCTAGCTGTAACGATAAGCATTACAAGTTAAAACTAATAAATATCTGTAACGAACGTTGCAAAGCAACATGAGTTAAAATAACGAATTGCGTAAAAATAACAAAATTTCTCGTCATTTTTGACGGGCTACTTATTAGTATTTAAATAAATACAAACGTTATTCCTAGTTTATATGCTATTAGCAATGTATAGAATCCAGGCATTGTTTAGCCTCTTTTGGCAAAGTATGAAATAACATCTTGTATAGAACTGTTTAGGTTAGCTAAGGTCAGTAAACAATATTTTCTTTAAAATAAAAATACTAAATTTAGACCTAAATTTAAACCTAACTCTTGCAATAACGTAACTATTTCAATGCTAGTTCATAATTTGTCAAAATATCCTAGGCGTTGTGTGTAGTGTCTGGATTTTCATACCTCTCCGGTGCCGGTAACATATTTCTAACAGATTCTATATCTATTATAAATTCTAAATCTAATAACAGATTCTATAGCTATGTCTAGATATAATTTTTATAATTACAGAAGTTTTTTCTGGAAGCTTTGTTTAAAATAAAAATAAAATGCACATTTTATTTTTATTTTTATTTAATAGATTCTAGTGTTGGACTGTAAATGGTTCTCTTTTATACTGTATTTGTTAACCCGGACCGATCACTCTGCTGCATAATGCATTTCCGTTAAGCATTTGCATGAAGTCGAAAAACTCCTCCAACTTCCGGTTGAGCTTTTCGGTCGCCTTTTGTCTCCACTTCTGTCGCCAGTGCAAAGTCGTGATTGACGATGATATTTATGAGTCACGATTCATCGATTTATCTCAATATTTTTTTTTTCTGTATATCTATTTTTCTCCCCCTCTCACCCAACGTTAAGTAGCTGAACGAAAAAAATCGTGATGAAACGATACGATGCAAATCTTGACACGAAGAAAAGATTTTGTCGCAAGGTTACAGACCTTGTTACTATCGAACGTATCCATATTTATATACATATCTGAATTTCAACTAGAATCTTATCACGGTTTTTCTATTATTTATTTAACTATCGTGATAAGCATTTGATTAGGATTTTTTTTTTCTTTATATTATAGACGTTGATATCCGTTTCCTTGTTTAAAATATCTTGAAGCGGGTTCTACTGTTAAATGATATATAATGGGACCTAACTTAATAAAATGGAGGAATTCCACGAACTGTTGTCAAGGTTTTCCAAGGGAAAGTTCCCTTTACGACAGGATCGAGTTCATTCATTCCCTATAAGAGTTTGTAGTGGTTTTTAAAGATGGTGGGCGTGAAGGTGAAAAAGCGCCTCGAGCCAAGATTTGTACCTGAGCCTATTTTCCACTCGAAAGGTAGATTGCAAAAATGGACCACCCAAAGGGCCACACAAGCTTCTTAGAAGTAAAAGATGAAGAAGAAAAACTGGACCTGTGTAATCTTGTAATGTACAAGATTGAGACAACTACCACCAACGTTATGTTATCTTGTATAAAGTATCTTCACTATAACTTTATCATACGAGTATTACAAACAATTCAGTTTTAAAGGGCGAAATTTCGTTGCATAATCCTCCTAGTTAAAGTGCGAACTCCTGTATCGCATGAAGTTCTTAAAACGTGCTGTACTGGTATACCGTACGTTTATTAGTTTAGAAATTAATTTCCTAGGGGAAGTGTGAAATTCTGTATTTCAGGAAATATTGTTAAACTACAATAATTACGTGTGTCGGGCAAATTTTCATATTCTTGTCTATGAGTCTACATGAATTAGCTTCACTTGTGAGTAGTGAGTTTGTTAGTGAGCTGGGAATTGAACATATACTGCCATCTACAGTCGTTTATCAGAATATACTGTATGTACCAAAAAACGTATAAAACAAGAACCTCGTAAGCATAAATCAAATACCGCATAAGTTTAATGTAAACAAAAAAAATCGCATATTTAAATAAATAAATAAAAAAATTGCAGAAATCAAGAATGGAATTACTTTAAACTCGCATAACACAAATATCGAATCACTCACCGATTGTATAAATTTAAATTCGCATAAATGAAAAAATCCGCATAAAAAAATCGCATACATAGAAACTTGCAGAAATCAAAATATGTAATTACGGTAGGCTTACTCATAAATTGAACATTGCATTAGGCTACTCATAAATTTTAATTCGCATAAATCGAAACATGCAGAATTCAAAATGTATTTTTGCATTATGTACAGTCTCTCTATGACAGTATGCTAAAAATAATTTCTAATGTACTTGTTCGTGCATAATTCGTATCTTCATGAAATTTCTAGTTAGAAACTGTTTATTTCACAAAACCTCTAGGTAAAGTGCGAAATTCCGTATTTTATGAATTTTTGCAAAAGTACGATTCCTGTTTTTCATGAAATTTATAGTTAAGTATCATATACAGTATATGTATTTCATGAAACTGTGGTGTACATAATATAATAAGTTTATGAATTGTTAGTTTAAAATACATATACACTAAAAACCCGATTATCCAAATGTGGTTGGACCAAGCTTATTTCGGAATTGAAATTCGGATAATTCGTAATTTCAATTCATGTAGCCCGGTGTGGTATTAAAAATAACCAACAACCGTTGAACAAGGTGAAAATCTAATGAACAACTATTTAAGATACTAACTTAACAAACATTTGTTTGATAAAATTATCCATAACTATCAATATACCAATAATTTTTCGATAATATATCGAATTTTTATATTTAAATGATTTATTTCTCACCTAATTATTTGAATAAACCGAAATCTTGGATAATCGCGTTTTAAGTGTACGGTAGGCTATATGTTCACGTACGGTAATGTATTTAATGAAATTTAGTTGAAATGCGAAATCTTATTGCTCCATGAAATTGTTCATAGTTTAAAGACCAAAATGTCCCATTCTATGACACGATTCGTATAAAATAAATTCTATAGTTGAAGTGTGAAATTCTAGTTCATGATAACTTCATGAAATTTTTAGCTAACATTGTGTCGATCGTTTATTGCATAAAATTCTGCGGTTAGTATGCGAAATTTTCAATATTACATGAACATAATTAAAAATGCGAAAAGTTGGATTCGTTTTAAAATTCTCAATTAATGTACGAAATTCAATTTTTATTTCATGAAATTCCTAAATTTCTTATTTCACGAAATAATTTTTAGTTAAATAAAGTGTGGAATGATATCTACACATATGACTACACTGGTTGCAATTTTATTCGATTTGTTGGTAGACACATCGATACATTTTCTCGAAGCCAAGTTGATGGGTGGGTCAAGTGTTTCACCCTGTATATACTTTCCGTGTCCATCTAATGCATTTTGATCTCTTTATTTGACATCGTGTTGGATCAAATAATAGCCCGTAGGTGCCTCTGAAATATTAATCGCGTTGTGTTTTTTTTATATAGGCCTAACGTGTCAAGCGTCGGTTAGTTTCCAAATTTGGTTCGCACAAAACGAATCGCGTGTTTTAAATATTTATATATTAATTATAAAGTTTATTTTTTTATTATTTTAATTCATTGTAATAACTTGGTTGAAAATCAATTTGTGGGCTACATGTTTGTGGCAAATGCCAATTAGTGTGAAAGAAACAACATTAAGGGTAGCTTGAATGACCATTTATATAGGCCTAGCGTTCTATTCATTGTAAACTGTAGTCAATATATTTCTATAGCCTTTAAAGTGTGAAATCGGAAAATTCGTAAAATTTCTAGGTTAAAGTGGAAATCTTATATACTGTATATTGATGAAATCTCCTAGTTTAAAGTGCGATACTTCTTATTTTTTATCAAATTCGTAGTTAATGTGTGAAATATTTCATGAAATTCCTAGTTGTAAGTACTGAATTTCGCATTTTTTGAAAGTTTTAGTTAAAAGTGCAGGAAAAATCCCGTATTTTATAAAATTCATTTGAAAATTACGATATCGTTTTTTTCACGAAATTTTCTAATTAAAACTTTTGATGTCCCGGATTTCATGAAATTCTTAGTTAATGTGTGAATTATCCTTTGACTTTTTTTATTAAAGTGTGAAATTTGTGTGTTTTTTATGAAATTTCTAGCTTGAAGTGAATTCAATTTTATTCTTTTTTAAAGAAATTTGTAAATTTCACGTGTGAAATGAAATTTGTAAATAAAAGTTCGAAATGCAGAATATTCATGAAATATTCTGGATTTCGAACTTTCATTCACAATTCGTTCATTGGTAAGTGCGATATCGTGTTTTTCATGAACTTATTTTAGTTTGTTGTCCTGAATTTTATGATCTTTCCTAGTTAATTTGTGAAATCCTCGATTTTTTCATGAAAATTTATAGTTAAAAATGTGGCGTATGTATATTGTGAAATGCCTGTTTGGAGGTGTTAAATCCTTATTTCAATTTTATAAAATTAAAGTTTGAAATGAAATTTGGAAAGTAAAGCTCGAAATCCAGTATTTCACGAAATTCGTTGGTGAGTGCGATATCGCGTTTGTCATGGAATTTTCGAGTTTGGTGTCCCGATTCTTATGCAATTTCGTTATTTTCTCGGTTTGTATCATGAATATTTATGGTTAAAAGTGTGAAATCTGTATATTCATAGTAAACTTAGTTGAAGTGTTAAATTGTTATTTCATTTCAATAAAATTTGTTAATTTTTATAAGTGCGAAATTCTGCATTTCATAAAAAATTTTGAGTATACAGAGATGTCCTATTATTTAATGAAATACGTAGTTAAAGTGTAGAAAAAAACGTTGAATCACGAATTTTATGAAATTTCTACCGTAGTTAAAGTATGAAAAATTGACTTACCGGTACCGTCGTTGATGATGTTGACTGACAGTTGTTCGATTATATACAAAAATGTATACAATATACTGTATATATCCAATAGATTTCGGAATTATTATTTTTTCAGCTATACATTTTTGACAATTTTCTGTTTTTAGGCCCAATTTCTTCTTAATCGTCTTCGTGATCTGATTATTTTTTTTTTATACAGATAACTATAAGAAATACTTAGATATTTTTAAGGACTTGTTAATTTAAGCTTGTAAAAATTGTCAATTTAAGTAATAAAATACAAAATAAAAATTACAAATATTTCTTAATATATTGAAAACAAATACTTAATCAAAATAAAAAAGTTTTCTTCATTAAAAAAAGTTACAGAACCTCTTTAAAACGGAAATGTTCATTTTGCGTCGGTTATTAATTTCCAATTAAAGACTAAAAAATTTGTTAGAGAAATTTAGGCCTTAAAAAAAATTAAGCCGAGATTTGTTAGTATAGTTTAAAACTGACATACAAACTTGATGGTGAAAGTAAAAGAGACGCGAGTGAGTGAGTGAAGAGTTTTTGGCACCAACTTTTCTCACAAAAGTCACGTGATAATGAAAAAAGGGCTCCCGAAGTCCCGGGTTGTCCCCAAAAATTTATCTTTTTAGTAGTAAGCAATTAAAGGCCGGATTACATAGATTATCAGCAGCTGTTTGGTTTCGAAGATCCAAGTCTTCATTTCCCAACCGACGAGATTTATTACACGACTAACAAAAAATAACACTAACACTTAAAAAAACATTCGATATTTTTTTTCGTTCATTATTTTTTTATGTATGTTTATGGTATTATTATTTTTTGATTATTTAAGTTTTAATAGTTTTCTCTATAGACCTCCTTAAACGTCTTAGCCATTTGCACGCGACCGTGCTTTTCATGAATAATCGGTCCACCATAAAAGATAATTAGTTTTACAGGTGTTGAAGCTAAAACGTCTTAAAGTTTATAGAAGTGCAAAATATATGTATGTATATATTATATATATATAATTTAAATTTAATTTATGTATTTGTTTATTTTTGTTGTAAAAGACAGAGACATCGTAAACAGTGTGATAAAATATATGGACGATTGTTTCTCGACATGACGTCATAAACATGTCATTGTGTCTCGATCGTAATTTATATTGTTTTTTGAGTGTATTGTTTAAACTTAATTTATATTTTATTTTGTTTTTTAACTTTGATACCAGATAAGAAGTTAAAAATAAAAGTGATTTTTCTTGGCAGCCATTGATCATGATATCATTCTCACGATATTTATTCCCATAGTGTATTTGTACTATTGTCACCTTATTATTACTAATAATTTACGATTATAACACGAGGTAATACAGGGTGTCCACAACGCGATCTGAACCATTTGGAAACTCTATTTTATTTATATCGGGTTATAAAAATGTGTTTTTTGGTGGTGGAACGAAAGCAAAAACTATTAAAGTTTGTGTGAGAATTTTGTGGTGCCCATCAGAGCCACAGTGGCGCTGCAGTCAGTCATTTTACAAAATGACGATTCTGAGCGACCAAGCACAGGCGATGGTTGGTGAACGGGTGCATGAGAAACATGTGCTTATTTTCTTCATTTTTGTTCGCAAAATTTTAAACTATGGAAACATCTTAAAGATGAGGCATTTCAACTCTTAATTTGAAAATTTCAAACGTTTCTGACAATTTGTTGACATGGGAAAATGTTTGCAAAACACATGACATGAGTTAGATTAGCTGTTAGAGTAGTTAGACTAGCTCCTAGACATTTTCCACGCCACCAGAGACGCCCAGTGGAGGTGTATACTGACGTCGTATTTTTTTAATGACACTACTATTTTTACTACCGGTACCATTTCCACGTTTAGTTATTTACGTATGTCCTTCAAATTGTACGTGATTAAAATATTTAGATTTCATTGTGGACACTATTTTTTATAGTACTGTATTGTAATCGTTATATAAATCACATAGAATAAAAATATCACGATCACTATCTCATTTTGAACACTCGATGTAGATGCTAAACGCATTATACAGGGTGTTTCAAATATGTTTTTGTGGTACTTTCCGGTTATAGCCAGGCCAAGTCTATTTGCTTGTACTTAATTATGGGTTTATTGTGCAGGTCATGTTGAGAAAAACAAAGAAACGTATTAAATGTATGATATTGTTTTGTTTTCCTAATCTAACCTGCAAAATAAACCTATATTGGGCCTGGATATAACCGGAAAGTACAGTTTTTGTTGATGAATTTTTTTCATATTTAATTTTTATAAATGAGTTGAAATCAGATACTGTATAGGAAAGAAAAATATTTCAATATTAAAACAAGTAGATAAATTATCACTCACCATAGGAATTAGAAGATATTGAGTTTTCTTTTAAAAAGCTATGTGTAGGCAAATATATTAACATTTGATATACTGTGTACTGCGTACCCGTTTTTAAAATGAATATTAAAAACATTTTGTTTAATCATATTGTGTAATATCTCTTTGGTGAATGACTTTTGCAACACTATAATTTTTTATTTTTACAAAACTCAGCAAAACTTTTAGTCCTTTTTATACTCTTTATATTAGCTTCACTTGTGAGTGAGTGAGTGAGTGAGTGAGTGAGTGCGTGAGTGAGTAAGTGAGTGAGTGAGTGTGTGAGTTTCTACGTATAAAAAGAAAACTAATCGATGGATTTCGATAAATGAGGTGTCTATGAATTCGTCTTGGAGACCTTACCCACACTGGTTAATAGCATTAACGAAAAACCAATATGGCGGACGCTACATGCCATAAATAAATCATTCTTTATACCCTCCTACAGGCTAACTGGCTTGATGGATTTTGTTGACCAAGAAGCCCTTAGATCCGCCTTTCTCTCACGAGTGATACTGGCTATATGGCATCAATAAAACGCCAAGGTGACGGGTACTATATGCCAATATATAAACATTTTCTGTGATTGAGTGAGTGAGTTGTGAGTTTCTGCATATAAAAACAAAACTACTCGATGGATTTTGATAAATGAAGTATCTGTGGATTCGTCTTAGAAACCCGACCCATACATGTTAATGGCATCAACACAAAACTAATATGGCGGACGCTACATGCCATGCATGCATAATTCTTTATACCCTCCTACATCCTAAATAACTTAATATATTTTGATGATCGAGGTGTATTTGGATCCGC